>SNQJ01S0120796.1:35066-45319 GCA_010110895.2 Picea sitchensis
ATACACCATGCACAATATATGAGAAATAATCAATGGTTATTGTTCAAGGGAAGTAATGACTTCCAAAGGTAGCTACAGCTTCCAAATATAAATGGAGGGATAAACCTCCAAGAGGAAGATACAATCCTCCAATATCAATAGAGTTTTGACCTCTCCATCTTTGCTCCTTCCTTCCACCCAATAATATATGTGAGATAATAAAACTTTACATTAAATCATCACCATCAACCAACCATCACATAGAGCTTGATAATGCTTCCTGAGACTTCTTCAACTTCTGTAATTATTCAATTCTTGGAATAATTCGATCCTATAGATAATATTACTCAATGTATTCTCTGAAACTCCTCCAAGTTTCACTCCTTGAATCCTCCCAAAAAAGAAGTTATAGAAAGAATGGTAGACTTTATTCAATTCTGGTTTATTCAGGAGAGTGAACTTGTAAAAAATTCCCCGCACTCAATATTTAACATCAGATTCTGAAACTCACACACAAGAAACTATAGTCTGTAATATTTCCAATGAAATTGGTCCCACTTCATTTGGATTATCTATGAAGAAGTTATGATTGTTTTACCCAGAACACTTGTTTATTGACTAGCTTCTGGATGGGTCAAAAACCCTATCTTCCACAGAGTGTATCTCCATAATTATAGTGAATCAAGAGCTAAAAATTTTACCATGGGTACCTTGATATGTCTTATCAATACCATAGAAATTTAAACATTTGAATCATTCTAGAAAAAACGTTATAGCGAAAATGGTAAGATGACCTGAAAATAACATACCTTAGAACACATCGCCAAAAGACTTCATCCTCCCTTGAAATATGACCATCTTTACTTCTGATTTCCTCTGAAATTCGACTTGTGTATCAAATGAATGTATAATGATATTTATTTATATCATTTATGTCACTTCCTTTTAACATTAGGGCCGACCTGACACTTTCTTATTTTGTAATTATTTTCTTTAATTATATTCAAGACCTACATGTACTTCCTTCTTCAATTCACTTTGTCATCTTCAAAAATTCATTTCTCCTCAACCATGAGGATCCACGTGATGTGTCACATACTAATAGAAACAAAATGATGTATACTATCCATCCATGGGTGTTGTATATGCATGTGCATTGTCTTTCAAGTCCAAATACCTTCATCAATCTTGTGGTCCAAAATCAATGACTAGGGCTGACATCAATGACAACAACCAATCTTCCAACAAATCCTTCGTCCTCTAGGGATATTGTGAGATTTTGAAGGGAATCTTCATATGTCTGGAATTGTGGTTTGACAAACTCAATAAACCTACTGACGAGGTCTACGAAAGATTATATACCCCTATCTTCACAACAACCCTTAAACCAATCTTGCAAAAACGATGGCAGAGAAAGCATGCAAAATTCTACCAGAACATCCTCCCCTTCCAATTCTATCTCACTTATATACTTCAATAATTCTACAATGTGAGTGATTGGGAGGCCTCTGAATCTTGGAGATTTTTTTAACCATTTTGCATCAAAATAATGTGGGTATCCTTGAAAACTTTTGAAATCAATAGCCTAATACACTTGTTCCCGGGGCACCATGATCCCACATTTTCGAAATATCACAAAGTTGAGAGTAAGGTGGCACCTTAGAAAATTTTAGTGGAGTCGCCATACATCCTCTTAAGGATTATCAAAGGGAGTGAGGAAATCACCCTCAGTGGAGTCGCCAGGAAAGCTTTGTGAAATGAAGGCTTTGGATAAAGGCTTACCAAAAAATTGTTGTTTGAGGAAAATTGAATTGATGTTCCCCGGCAGAAGCGCCAAAAATGTTATCGCACAATATGTACTTTCCCAAATCCCAAGGAAAGTGAAGCAATATTTGTCAATAGGGGGTGACCGATCATTGTCACCTTAATAGGAAACCCCTTTATGTTTAGGAGTATATGAAGATTACCATAAGGAGACGTCCCTAGTGACCTAAAGAGCTTATAAGACTAAGGAAATGATGCAATAATTCCCCCCTCTCATTGGTCACTCAATTCAAAGGTTCATCGGGTCTTTAAGAGATGAATCAATAGTAAATATGGAGTGTACCTACCCAGAACAAGACAACAAAGAAAATATGGCAGCTTTCAAGTACAAAACTTATTGTTAGTGCTTCATAAGACCATGAACGTTCAAAAAATAAGATAGATGATATAAAATTGCAGCAATATCATAGTTTACAACAACAATAAGTATTTTATAACAATTGCAAAAAGTATGCCTTGAAATTGTTTGAAAAAGACAAGAAAATGTAACTTTAACTAGGAAACATGATATTTAATTGTCATAAGCAATTTTGGCAATGTCTAGCTAGTAATAAATCTCAATTTTGCATAGAATTTGCTGCAGTTAGATTGTTGTAGCAATCTTTTGTAACAACAAGAAGTATTAGTGCTCAGAATTGCAAGAAAATATCATGTAAACTTAGCATTTATTAAATAGATCATTTGGAAATTATCACAAGCAATTTCTGAGTAAGTTAGATGCAAGTTATGTAGGTGTATGCAACAAATTAATGTATATTAGTATGGTTGTAGTAGTGATTTGCAACAAAAACAAGTTAACTAGTGAATTAGTCTAGTTTAGGGTTAGTAGAAGTTAGTAAAAGCTTCAAGGAAGATAGTTTGAGTGTTTAATCAATCCTCCAATAAGGGAGAGGCTAAAACTAGTGCCTTATAGGGCTTATGGATTCAAGTGGATGACTTCTTCTAAGGCTGCAAATCAATTTTGATAGTGCATAAAATTCCAAGAGGAATTCATAGGAGAAGTAGTAACTTAAGTCCCCCTATGCATTTTCCTCAAGAAAACAAGATACTATGGTGTAGGCAACTATAGGCCCTAGCACCTTTCTCTCCTTGGGATTCTTATGGAATAACAACTTAGGCAAAGATAACTAGGTCAAAACCTTAGAGTGCTAGGAAACTAGGGCTCTAGGGTTTCACTAGTTACTAGATCAATTCAATGAAAATCTTGGCTAATAGAAAGTAAGAAAGTAGCAATTTAAGTTCCTTACTTCAAGCATTAAGCATATCATGCAATTTCATAATCTTGTATGAGAAAATAAAACCATACATAATCCATTTAATAGATGAAAAAAAATGCACATTTTACCTACTTGAACCAAGAATAATCATGAAATACCATGCAAGATCACCATAAAAGCTTCCAAGATTTATCCAACTTGCAAAAAATTAGCCTTATACAAGAGTGTGCCTCACAATTTCAGAAAATAGCCCTTCTAGGGAGCAAATTTCAATCCTCACCTCTTGTGTGAGGAGTTATGATGTAAAAATGAATGTACTTTATTTTTATTTATACAAAACTGGTGACCTTTAATTAATTTCAGGTCAAATAAAGGTCAACCTGGCCAATTTACAAATAAATTCAATTTAGACATAAATAAAATTAATTAGCATCTAAAAACACTTCCAATGGTGATGTCATTCCCTTCTAGGTTGACGTTGAGGCCCTTAGGTGGAATGTTGGGCCTAAAAGGTAGGGCGCATGGCCTCCAAAGGCCCCAGATGAAGCCCACACATGCCACTAGGCTCATAAATGCCTCCAAAACATAAACCCTAGATCTAGATAACGTCCAGGGTCATGATGATAATGTCATGGGCCTTCTAGGGCCAACGTCTATCTGGAGGAGCAAGATCCCCCTGGGTCTAGGTCTCTGAGGGTGCCTCCAAAGGTGATTCCCTTCTTTCTTCTTGGTAAAAGTATATGATGTCTCCATGCCCCTGGCTGGGATTACAACATCCATATGTGTGATTTTATCCCCATGGAGGTTCGAGCTAATCATTCCCACGTGTACCTGTCCATTAGACAAAGTCCTGCAGCAACAACAATTATGCCCTACAGGGGTTCATAAGTCACATGGATCATAACATGTAAATCACATCCAATAATTAAATTACCCAAACATGTGCATCAAAACCACCTTTACCTAGACAAATGATCAAACACGTTATGCAGTTTAACAAGTCAGGTTTGTAGAAGGTCTCAGGGTGTCCTATTGGGCTAATTATCCTTAAGTTTGGGGTGTTTCCCAAGTGAAGACCAATCTAGTCATGTAAGTGTATGAGGTGGTGTGGGGGTAAGTGTTTGGGCATGAGATGCAGTGATAACATGGAAATGTAAGTCTTACCTATGGGTGCCTTTGTAGAGGGTGAGTTGCACCTTGTCATGGATGCCATTGTTTCCTATCCCATTCAATGCCTTTTATTCTTAGATTCATTTACTTTTATCTTTTTCTTTTATGCTTAAAGGGAAGATTTGAGGGACACTATCTTGGCTTGGTGATAGTGTTATCCACAAGAATTTCACGGAGATGAGAAGGTTGGATTGTCATGAGACCCCCTTTCTCTTAGATATGCCACCAAGAGCCATTACCCTGGTTTGGTGACCAGATAGATGATAAAGTCATACTACTACATGCCCATGGTCATAATAGGTATGCTCATGATGAGACCTCATGTCCACCAACTAATACCTTGAGTGTTTATTTATCTTATGGGTTCCCTTTTCTTACTGAGAAGCTTTTTACTGCTTTTTCAGGAATCCCTCGGCGAAGCATGTCAAATTTTTCATTTTTACTTTAACTCTTTCTAGTTATTCTTACCCTCTGGTTCTTTAGCCCCTTCTTCCCACAAGGCAAGGTACAAACCTTCCCAGTGTGGAAAATCCCAATGCCTGAACAAAGGTAGGGGGAAAATGAGAGGAATAAAGATGGAAAGTGGTAAGTATGGAGGGAATGGACAATGACCTTTCATAGACCCACCCAGTGGGAACCTATCCTAAAGGGATATCAAATTAATAGGGCATCAAGTCACCCTTCCAGATATGAACTATTCAAAGAGCATAATTTCCAAGAAAATGTTATGATATGAATGAGAATTCAATGCAACATATTTAAGTGCTTCAATAATCAGAGTGACACATACCATGATACCTGGAATCATTACCTTATGGAGAAATAATTACTACTACTTCAGAACCGGGGTGGTGGGATGGATATTGTTATTGTTGATAAATAGGATGCACCGAAGAAAAGAGGGGCCCTCCGGGGCCATGCTTAAGTCTTTCGGCTCTCGACACTTCATGTATAAGACCTGTGGGCCTCGAGACATGATATCATTAGTTATCCCTAGGTTAGGGGATAACAGGGGGGCGTCATTTTATATAAGGGTGGAGAGAGTGTTCTCATGACCTTTCATGTGCTTAAAGGCACCACTATCTATGAGCCAAGTATCCTCTCTAGGTGTCACGGATCTTGAGAGAGAAGAAAACAAAACATATTCTTCAATCTCTTCTTTAGATAACTTCTTTGGTTGCTCATCATCTTCAACTGCATGCACATGATGTATTTTTTTATTTCTCCTCTTTTATTCTTCCCTTCTGGCATGACAATTCTTAGCAACGTGTCCCATCTTATCACAATGATAACATTGGTAGGAGGATAAATCTTTTCCCTTTCTTTGACCCTTATATGATATTTCTAGAATCTCTTTGGAGAGTGAGACTCTTTATGAAAGTGAGTTTCCTTTTGAAAATGATACTTTCCCTTTCCACCATTAGCATGAGCAACTAGGGCTTGATATTCATCTCTTAATATAAATACTTCTTGATTAGCTACTCTTGCTTCTTCTTGAACACATTCTTCCCATAAACTGACAAATTGGAGTTTCTTTTTTCTTGCACAAATAATTTGGATGAAGGCATCCCAAGGTCTTATGAGATCATTAAGAGTTGTCATCATGAGTTCATCTTGATCTAAGTTGTCTCCAATTGCCTCTGATAGTTCCTTGAATTTAGAAACCCTAGAGAAATGGTCTTGAATTGTTTCTCCTTCTTTCATCTTTGTATTCTTAGTTGGGTTCTCAAGTTCATCTTACAGCTGATGTTCCTTCCTTCATACATTCTGGTTAGGGCATCAAACATATATTTTTTATTATTCCTAGAAGAAACTTGAGGGATAAAGTGGTGTTTAATGGAATCTACAATTATTCTGTTAACCTTAATCATATCCTTCTTGTACTTCTCTTTGGATGCATTTTTTTCGGGCTCTAGTACATTTTCTTTTATGAATTTTTCAAGGTCATTCTCTTCAAAAATGAGTCCAATTATGTACTTCTAAGAACTACAATTTTCTGCACCTTCTAACTTGTCAAAAAGCTTGGTGCTTGTAGACATCTTGACCTGGAGCTAAGAAAATGAATAGAAAATGAAAGTGCTCAAAAAATGAAACTGAACTTAACAGGAGATGCACTGAGCTGAGGGGAGTTTGCTAGAGCAGACCATTTTAGAAAATTTCAAGTTTTACTCCTAGACTGGTACTTCTTGTACTGGTTCTAGTTTCTCGATTTTCTAGTACCAATCAAAACTATGCTTTGACTTTCTAGAGAATCTAGCCACTGAAAAAGTTCGCTCAAGCTGCCAAAAGATGCACTAGGGCAAGGCGCACTTCCCAAGGTGGTCTTTGGTAAAAAAATCATCTTCAATAAGAATCCCTAATATTATTGTACGACAACATAAACATAAAGATACCAAGTGAAATATACTTTATTTAGTCAAGCTATGATACCATGTTAAGTTTTTACTGTTGTTATTATGTTATTTCCAAATCTCATGAGCATTCAATGCATTTCCAAAACAAAAGTATAAAGAGGATCACTGAAAGAAACACAATCACAAGGTATGCGACATTTATCCTAGGAAACCCTCATGGGGGAGAAAAACCAACAAAACTTCCTCAATAATAGATTGCCAAGACTAAGACCAAAACACCAAAGACAAACCAAGACCAAGCATGTGCCTCTCTTCTCCTTCATTAGAATTCTTCCTGCAACTGCAACTTCCTTCAATATATGTGCACTCGATGAGTGAGTGAGTGTGTTCAAATGAGACACCATTCTCACATATAAATACAAGTTGTGAGGTGGAACTAGGGTTGTGACTCTTCACTTGGTGGATCCAACTTCTCCTAGAAGTGGCTAAAACCACTTTACAATTACTAGGGTTCGACTTTACAAATACCACCATACAATACATGTTGACCAATCCACAAAAGGGGATTTGATATATACAATAATGACTCAAATATAAGTAGAATATTCTTCGAAGTTACAATAATGACCTTCATGTGTTTTAAAATTTGTTTTGGGAATGTCTTCCTACCTCATTATGATTAGATCATATTTTGAATGAATATCCAACTTAGTAAAGAATTTTTCTTCATGCAATTCATAATTCATCTAATAATTCATCAATAACAGGAATAAGAAACTTATCTTTAATGGTCATTTCACTGAGATGTCTATAATCTATACACATACACTATGAACAATCCTTTTTTTAACCATCACCATTGGTGAAGAGAAATAACTTTGGCTAGATTGAATTATGTCAGCGTCTAAAATTTCTTGGATCACACAGTGCTCAATATCACTCTTTTATGCATATGGATTCTTGTAAGGCCTAATTTTAGGTGGTACAATTTCTGGTTGCAAATGAATAGCATGGTCATGATCTTGAGTAGGTGGAAGACCCTTAGGCATTTCATCAAATACCTTGGAATGATTGTTGATAAATATTTGGAGATCTAATGGAGTAGAGTATATAGATGTTTGAACACCAAGTGAACACAATTGTGCAATTACACCATGGTGTCCCTTTTCGAGTAATTTTGTCATGTTATTAGAGATTATAACCTTAGAGGGTTTCCCTTGGATACCTCTAAGCTCAATTTCCTTGCCATTAGAGGAAAATATCATGAAATATATTGAAAATTAAGGGCCATTGTTCCCAATGATTGTAAACATTGGACCCCTAATACAACTTCAACACCACCCATTTGGATGGCAACTATGGGACTATCCAAAAAATACTCCCCCATGTTGAGCTTAATACTATGGCACAACCCAGAACAATTTACAGTACCTCCATCTACAATCATTACTTAAAACTATGGTATTGGATATACAAAGAAATTGATATCTTTTGCTAATTTGTAATTGATGAAATTATGGGTACTACCAGAATCAATAAATATTGTTACATTTTTCTTTTTTATGTATCCTTGTATCTTGAGGGTTTGTGGAGTACAAATTCCGACCAATGCATGACAACATATTGTTGGAGTAATCTCTTCTAGATCTGTATCTTGTGATGGTTCCAATTCTTGATGTTCTTCCTCTTCACAGTCTATGTAAAATAACTTCTTCTCAACGCATTTATGCCCCTTATTGTACTTTCTATCACAATTTAAACATAATCCCTTTTCTCTTATTTCATTCATTTGTTGAGGTGTCAACCTTGTCGGTTTAGGAGAGGGAACATGGTGCTCTCTAGAGTTATCAATGGCCACCTTTCTAGTAGCCATATTTTTGTTGTCCAGTTTCCTTTCCATACTGAAATCTTTCTCCAGAGATTTATGTTCGAAGAGACGCACCTCATGTTGATTGTTCTCCTCTAAAGTGCCCATAAAGAGATCTAGAAAATTATCCTCAAGAATGTTCTTTACCCTAAGATTGAGCTTTTGAAATTGTTGAATGTGCTCTATAATTGGACCTTTTTGTCGAAGATTTATCAATTGACTAAAGAATGTATCTCTTTTAATATCCCTATAATGTGATATCAATTCATCTGTAAAAATGGATCAAGAGATAAGATAATTCTTTTTCTTTCACAAAGTCGTTGATAACACACAAATTAATCATTTTCTAAATACAAGGATGCAATAGGTACCTTTTGTAATCTCGGCGTTTGGTGTAGATCAAAGAATTGCTCCATTTGGAATATCCATGTTATAGGGTCTTTACCATCAAACTTCCTAATATCGATCTTTGGAATGAAGTGGTTCCTTGGTGCTGATATGAAGCCTTGATGATGTGGATTTTGGAGTAATGAATGATCCTAACTTTGAGATTCATTATTTGTGCTCTCCAAATGTGATAAATTACTCCCCATATGTGATCAAATCTCAACACCTCTATTCTCCTTATTTTCACGATTTCCTTGGATCTCCATATCCCTGTTAGGGGTCCTCTATAAGACAATGGTTTCTAAGCTCTTCATGGATTTTTGAGTTTCTTATTTATTTTCATTCATCTATTTTTGCATTTCATTCATCTTTTTTCCATTTGATACCTAGTTTCATCTATCTTATTTTCCATATGTGCATTATTTTCATTCAACTTCCTTTCCATATTCTTTTCCATATCTTTCCTATTTTCATCCATCTTATTTTTCATTTCAGATTCAATTTCTCTTTTTAGGGATTCCTAATAATGTGATAAATCCACTAGTTTCAACGTACTACCATTCATTTCATAAACTTGGTTCTTTCATTAGGTTAGCATGTTTTCAAAGTCTTCATTTTCTTCAGAAGTCATGTTTTTGTTTTTGTGAGGAGTACCAATATTATTTTTGTAGAACCTTTTCCATGAGATAAAATAATAATTATTCTCTTTTTACTTTTTATCACAAATTTTGAATCACCGAAAATAGATATTCCAATAAAAAGTTATGCCAATTGTAAGTTACGTACCTTTCAACCCTTGATCGAAAGTATGTTTGGATGGTTGACCTTTGTCCTGATATACGTATGAAATTTGAAATCTTATAAATCTGAAATTTTGACTTGTAGTACTTCAATATGATTTCTTAAACTCCTGAAAATGTCATAGTATGAATCTTCATTGATAAAAATTTATAGCGAAAATATCAAAATTTCTTGTTTAAAACTGAATTTCAGATGAGTCAAAAACCCTATATTCCATAGGATATATATATGGAATTATAACAACCTAGACCCTAAAATTTGTACCAAAAGTACCTTGCTATGTATTATAAATAACCTCCAAGTTTCACTATCTGAAGCGGCCTATAAAAAAATTATAGTGAAAATCCCAAGATGACTCATTTAAATTGAATTCAAGATGTGTCAAAGACCCTATATTCCATAGGATATATATCTAAAAGTATATCGACCCAAAACCTGAAATTTTTACCACATTTACCTTGATATGTCTTATAAATAAACTCCAACTTTCACTATTGAAAGTGGCCCAGAAAAAAATTCATAGAGAAAAATTCAAGATGACTTACTTGAAGAAACAAAACCCTAGGATCAATGCTCTGAGACCAAATGTTATGGCCCAATGCCTTAAAAATGACAAGAAGTCAATGAGTACAATCCACTTTGAGGGGAAAACCT
>SNQJ01S0120797.1:0-10339 GCA_010110895.2 Picea sitchensis
TTAAAAATGGAGTTTTTAGAAGAGTTGTTCAGCATGGCTTTGGCAATGAAGGGCAATGAGTTGGCCTGATGCCAGGTAAGCATGTGTGGTGCAATTTAGGGTTATAACAGCTGAGCACAACTACACAACGACATAAAGGGAGGGTTTAGCCATGATTTATGCTTTGCAGAAATTTAGACATTATTTGTTAGGATCTCATTTCAAGTCTTTTTACTGATCATTCTGCAATGAAATATCTAGTTAACAAACCCGTGTTGGAAGGGAGAATTTGTTTATGGTTTCTACTATTTCAGGAATTTTATTTTGAAGTAGTTATTAATCCTGGAAGATGCAACGTAGGACCTGATCACCTCTCTAGATTAGAGTCAGGGGAAAGTGGCGGAGCAGTTGGTGATCAACTCCCAGATGTAGAATTGTCCCATGTTGAGGCCATACGAGAGTACCTGGAGGACATAACGGTCTTCTTAAGTACAAGGGCCTACCCATAAACATATTCCACAACCCAAAAACACCATATGGTTGTTAGAGAAGTGGATTACTAGTTGATCACAGGACAATTGTAAAAATTGGGACTAGATAGTATCCTCATAAGATGTGTCTTGGACCATGAAAGACAGGATATAATATGGGAATGCCACAATGAAGTTGCGGGAGGTCATGTAGGAGGAAAGGCCACTGCACAGAAAGTTCTCCAAGATGGACTTTGGTGGGTGACGCTCTTCAAGGATGCAAAAGTATATGCTAGATCATGTGATGTTTGTCAAAGAGTGGGTAAGACATCACAACGAGATGAATTACCACTTCAACTAGTTCGAGCTCTACATGCATTTGAGAAGTGGGCAATTGACTTCATTGGACTGATCAACCCCACAACTAAGCATTCAAAGGCTAGGTACATCATTACCGCAACTAATTACCTTACACATTGGGCTAAAGTAGTAGTTGTTCAGGACTGTTCGACCGATACTGCTTCTAGGTTCATTTATGAGAATATTATCACTCAATTTGGATGTCCTAGGAGCCTAACCAGTGATCAGAGAGCTCATTTCATTAGTATCACTATAGAAAATCTTAAAATAGAGTTCCTGATCCAACATCACAAAAGAAACCCCTACCACCCGTAGGCCAATGGAACAATAGAAGCATTCAACAAGCTTCTGGAGAGGGTTAACAAAGGTCTATTGTGAAAATCAGGAAGATTGGGATGATAGAGTTCCAACAATACTATGGGATTATAGGACAACTACAAAGAAACTCCATAGGTACACGCTGTTCCAACTAGTTTATGGGAAAGAGGTGGTGGTGTCTGTAGAATTCATCACTCCAAGCTTGTACATTGCACATATCACACATATGTCGGAGGAGGAGTTAGTTGCGCAAAGAGTTATGGATTTACAATAAATCGAGGAGACCAGGTTTTTAGTAGACTTCCATCAGTCGGTTGAAAAAGAAAGAAAAAAATCTTGGCATGACAGGAACATTAATACTAAAGTATTTGCACAAGGAGAAAAGGTTCTACTCTATGATAGTCAGTACCAGAAGAATCTTGGGAAGTTGCACATGCATTGGTTGGGACCATTTATAGTTGCAGAGATCCGACCCTCAGGCACAGTCAAAATTATGCAACTAAATGGTATGCTGCGATCAGGATGGGTGAATGGTGCTCTCTTGAAACCCTATATGTCTCAGAATTGAGATAAAAGGACTATTTCTCTAGTCCAAAGGAGCATGTATAATAGTTAGATTTGAGTTTTCTGAAAGTTTTTTAAATTCAGTTAATAAAATCGATGTGCAAAGTGTTGCACCACTACATGTAGTTCATTTTATGTTTAAGTGTTGTTTGATGCAGAACTGCTTACTCAACAACATAGGATCAAAGGAGGAAAAAACTCACTTATAACAATCATTAATATGATGGGGACCCCTTTGTGGTCGGAGGGAGAATGAATCTGAATGCAATCTGAGCCCATGTGCCACACACACCCATTCCAGTAACAACCTTTATTGCTATTACAGTGCCCCATATGAATTCAATTAAGCCATAAATCTGCAATACATGAAGATTCCATCGATATTCGCATCGAGATTCCCACCCGTCAAATGGAAAGGTCTGAAATTGGCCACGTCCTTGTCCAACTTGCACAATAAATGCCATAATCACCCAATCAGATTTACCCCATTAACCCATTCCGTTGGACAACTCAGATCCAAGTTGCATCCATAGGGTCATGATGAACAAAAGTTATTACTAAACTTGCTAGCTAAGCTCGAGTATAAGGCTCTGAGAACTTGCTGTAGAACTCATTGGTTTCAAAGAATTTAGCAATTTCCAAACTCTATAGAGTGAGAAAGCCTATGCATTCGAGAAACCTGTAGCTGTGATCCCCAATCCTTAGTTCACTGCAGAATTTGTGGATAAATCAAATCCCATAATGTCGAGAGATAAAAGAAGCCGAAGCGCCATGTCCAAAGTCGCAGTACCAGACGAGCCCTGCAACCCCCGAGTCAAGGTCATATGCGATCTAAAGGGGAAGGTGGAGAAGGTCAAGCTCTTTGATCTTGAATTGATAGACCAAGTCTTGTTCCCCCAGATGAACATAGACGTGTTCTGGACTATCTCTCTAGATGATTTGGGAGGCATGCAGTTTGTGCCCAGGCATGAATTCATCAACATACTCAACTAAACCATTACGAACCTCAAAGACTTACCAGTGTTTGGTACCACTGGTGAAGTTGCGCGGTGCACCAAGTTCCTGATTAATAGGGTGCATGACAAAAGTCTCTAGCTAGATAGGTGGTATCCAATCCACACTGAGGACATACATCAACTCACTGGACTATCCCTCGAAGGTGAGGATGTGTCGAAGGGATTCTAGGGTCCCAACAAGCATGGAAAAAAGAAAGGGGAGCCCAACCTCTACGAAAGGTTCCACACGCAGAGGGGGGGGTGCACAAATAACATTGACACCATACTACCAAAGAGAGTCAGGACTGATTGTTACATCATAGCCAACAAGGTTATGAGGTCATACTAAAAGGGAGAATGCACGTTGGATGCGTTGTCAATGGCCAACTTCTGCGCCAATGGCGCTGTATTCAATTGGTGTAGTTACCTGTTGGAGGAACTAGTCGTGGCTTGAGAGGAAGCCTGGGAGAAGGGAGGGACCTTCACATACAACTACTTGTTGGTGGCATTTGTGATGTTCAAGTGGACACCACCCGCTGGAAGTCCGTTAGCTCTAGCAGACAAGGGTCGTATGGAAAAGATGTTTGAGCCATGACACTCTAGGGCAGACTTGGAGAACACAACCTTCAACAATGCGATGTTCTCCAAGTGGTACAACATACTGATCGACGCAACGTAGAGTTTTCTCATTCTGCAAGATCTCCTCAACTGCAACGTGAGGAACATTTCTTTCAGCATGAACCAACATCATATGTTTGTATGGACGAGGCATGTTAGTAGGGAATTCTTCCATTCGAGGTTGTGGCTGTTCTACCTGGACAATGAGGTCTTCAACAAAGAGGTAATGTCATGGCCATGGGTTAAACACAACCCACGCAAGTTGGGGATGCATTATATCATGCATGCATAACTACTGAAGAATAAAGGTAAAGAAGTAGGGGTAGGATCAAGCATAGGACTAGAGGCCTAGAATAAGGAAGCTTAGGCACAGTCAAACTCTGAGGAGGAATACGAGACACAATCATTGTAGCGTAAGAAAAAAATGTTGCTGATCTTCCCGCAACTACCAGATAAATCCGTGTTGATAGGTGAATATGTCAACAATATCCTGAGTGCCACGTTCAACACATAGCCAATGGTGAAGAAGCTCAGAACTAGGGTCTCGTCGAGTAAATTATTAAACCCCAAAACAATTTCATCTACTGTCTCTCGCACTCACTCAATGGTCAGAGAAACCCCTGTCATCCATATTCAAGATGACCCTGAGCCTGACATCTTTCCATCCACCATCATCACCGAACACTCCCCATCACCACAACCACAATCACCACCCCCATAAACCACCATTCCACCCCAAACCGCAGATCCAGAGCTGATGCAGATCGATCCCTCAAGGAAAGCAGAGAAAGAACTCCTAGGAGAAACCCAAGAGTTACCTGAGAAAAGACTAGAAGTTTCTGGCCCAAAACCTGAAGTATTAGAGAAGAGCCTACATTTGACTAGTCTGAACCTGGACACCCAAGACCAATATATTGTGCCTTTTGTGTCAGAAAAGGACACCCAAATGGTGGAGGTGTCGCAATCTCAAAGTACCCAGCACATCCCCTCAATGACCAAGGTTGAGGGTGGTCAGGGAAGCGCAGTGTAGGGAGCTGACACAAGTAAAGGGGAGGAAATATTAGAGGTTTAGAAGGAAACTGAGTCAACTTCTGGGCAGAGTGCAACATCTGCGCAGGAACAAATGGAGTTTTTTCTCTAGAACACTCAACAGTGCACAAAGTTTCTGCAACTCTGCATGGCCAAAACAAAGGTTTTGACACTCTTTCCCTCAACACTAATGTTGAGGCTTGTGCCAGGACCATCAACAAAGGAGGAGGTAGAGACCTGCTCAGAGAATTAAATGGCTAGTGGACTTCCACTACAGAATTGAGCACCCAGAGATGCAACCCCTTTATCTGCTGACCTTGCATAGTGGCCAATGACACACTTGTTTGGACTGATGAGAGCATCCACTGAACAACTAGAGCAGAGGCTCCAATAGACTGAGAGGTTTGCCAAGAATGCAAGGGAGGAAGCACTCCTTGCGCATGCATGCAAGACAGAAGAAGCACATGCAAAGATCTAGGTCAAGCATAGACTGGAAAGAGTGCAGGAAAATTTTGCTAAAGCCTGGTTGGAAATTCATAAGGTCCCACCCTAACTGCCCGAAGCCAGGGATGCAGGAGAGCTAGAGCATCAGATTGAGATTCTCCAAGGAGCATGGTCACAACTGGCCATTCACGCTAAGCATATGGAAGTGTAGTTGTGACAGACTCAACAAGAAGCAAAGCAGTAGCCCTGGAAGCTGCAAGAGAAAATGGAAAAGGTAGTGCTGGAAGGCAACAATGCCCGAGACACACTACATAAGTGCACAATCGAGTGCACAAGTATTTTCAGGGAAGTCAACGATTGGATGGGAATCATCTCTACATGCAACCAAACCTTGGAGGATGTGCACACCAAAATCCAGGCGCTGAATGAAGAATTTTCAGCCACGATGGATCCGCTGGAGCAACAATAGAAGTTCGATCAGATCCAACATGCAAACAATGAACTGAATGCCCTCTTTGAGGCACAATCCATAGCAAAGAAGGAGTTGCACAACTTCTGACCTATCATTCAGATAGTGTACATGTAGATGCATCAAGTTGATGCAACAATAGATTTTGAGTGGAACTAGTTGGTCACATCCAAGCCAAAGGGATGTATTATAGAGGCGACCCAACAATTCGTAGAAGAGGCATCACTCCTTTCCAGGAAGTGGCAGGATAAAGTTGGAAGCTTTCAAGGAGTGAGGAAGCGGGCCTTGGAGTTGGTCCCAGAGTTGGGACCTTCGTTTGAAGAGGCAGTAGAAGAGAAAGCGCAAGCAGAAGAGAAAAATAAAGANCCGAGTACTTGACTCGAGTAAAAGTCAAGGATTCTGGTCGGATCCTGTTGGGCCCTTCGTTTTTGGATAAGGAGTTGTGCAAGAAGGATTAAAGTCCCAATTTTTTCCTAGTACAATTTGCGCAAGCTGAAGAAGAAGTTGGACAACAAAACAAGAAAAAGAAACATAAATCAGTTGCAAAAAGGACATCACAACGCCAACAAAGCAAAAGTGGTTGCAACAGAACAAGAAAGCGTGCAAGCTGAGGCAGAAGACACAACCTAGATTATATATAGGGATGGGCATGATTGTAAAAGGGTTCGGTTGTTGTTATTGTTTGACTGAATTGTGATTATGTTCATTTCGATCTTTCTCTTACTGTTAGGTTGATGTCATAGATGTTGTTAGTTGGGTCAAGTTGGGTTCTGAGTCTGTAATGTAATCTGTACACCATTTTGGGAGTTAGAGCTCCACGACCTAAGTCTAGATCCAGGAGTCTGCAACAGAGCACTACTGTGTATCTCTGAGTTTGTAAATGAAGAAACATATGAAGATAATATGAAGAAGGATCTAAATTTTCAAAATATGCTATGTCTTTCTGCGTTTTACTCATGCATTACAATACTTATTTATGGTTTATAAGTTCCACATGATGGATCTGTGTTTAAATTCTTGTTCACAACATAAGTAGGTTCTCTTCTTGCACACATGAGTTCAGATCTGTTTGGTAGATATATGTATTGCGCAAGATCAATATGAATCTAGAAGGTTTTGTGAATCCTCCTAAGTCTTTTCCTTGCCCTTCCCTATCTAGTTGTCTCAACAACGCTTCGGGTGAGACTTATTCTCTTCAGAGGAGATGAAAATGCCAATGCTCTAGACTACTTAGTAACTTTTGTTGGTAACCTGAGAAAGACCTTGGTCTGATCAAACTCACGCCAACAGATCACACCAGATATCTATAAGCCCTTTTGATCCTTATCATCACGTTACTTTTCATGTCGACATAAACAAATTTCCAGAAAAGTGATAGTATCTTGGCTCTCATTACATTGATAATGAGTAGCCTCGGACTTGATAGAGAGAGTCCTAATTTCTCTTTGATGTCATTGATCCCCATGACATTCGACTACAACGCAATCTCATGTTACGATGGATATTACTTTGCGACCATTGCAGTTTTTAGCGGTGGCCGAAGACCTCTAAATTTGATTATTCCATCAATGCCTTTGAATCCTTCACCACCCAATTCAGAGCCAATTCAATCATCAGAATTATCATCTTTCATTTTTCACACCTTTGAGGGCACTACAGATATCTAACTCGTTAACCAGTTCAATTACTACTATCTCTTTATGGTCTCATGATACGAGCATGGGGCATGCCCACCTCGTTTGTACAATTTTTTTTTTTTAGCATACTTTGTACTAATCTTCTGTCCCCTCTCCCTTTGACAGACGACTCCCAAAACTCTTCAATTCTAGTTTTTCTCACTTTATACACAATGTCATCATCACCAAAAGAAACTATGATGTATTTCAGATATACGTATGCTCCTAACCTCACACATCAGGGGGAATCTGTTATCACCGAAAAATGGCTAACTACAAATACAGACAATGGATGAATAAATAATTAACACAAACACAACATACTACCATTATTCATGGAAGGATTACACTCAGTTTGGAAAGGAAATGGTAAAAACTATGTAAAATTGGTTCTAGAAATCCACGCACATTCAACCAAATCCACATACACACATCCAGGAGGGATGATATGATGTACGATGCACACAGTGAATGACTGACAGTCGAAAGACCCATGTAGACGATGAAATGATGCATTGATGAGTTTGTTTAGGTCTAAACCATTTTTGGGATGAAGGAATCTCGCCCATACCCAAAATATCCCTCAAATTTCACCTTGGGATCACTGAAAAGGATGGGAGGTACCTCTAAAGGCCTCCCATTCACATTTGGAACTAGTTAAGAAAAATCTTCCCATCCTCCTATAAATAAAGGGCCATTGTATGAAAAAAAAGAATAAGCATTTGAGTATTGTTATACTGCTCACTTTTATCTTTGGGAAGCCATCTTCCTCTTAGAAATCTTTGGGAATCCATAACAAGTGTTATAGCTCTCTCCTCTTGAGTATTCTATCACTCTTTTCTTAACCATTTTTTTTGTTAGCCATTGAAAGTAGAAAGAATACTTTGTATTTGGGGACTCAAGATCCTTCCCAAGGAGGAAGAGGGGACTCATAAGTTCCCATATTTCTCCAAGGAGTATCAATTCAAATATAAGTTTACTTGGTATATCTCTCTTGTGTTTTCTTTGTGCATTCATTTCAAGTTATTGTTTTCTTAGTTTATATTTTTTTCATTGTTGTTTATTTCTTGTCTCTTTATGTTAGTTGAGCCACTAACCAACTAACTCTCTACTATGTTTTCTGGATAGCCTAACTAGATATTTAAGGGACCTCCTTTTTCTCACCCTTGTGCCAAAAGGAACCCGACACTTAGTGAAATAATAAAGAAAGAGAATGAAACTGTCAAAGAGTTTGATATTATATTTGAGAAGTTTCTTCAAAAAATTCCTAGCAATATTTTCCCTGAAAGAGAACATCTTCTTTTCCTCTTTACCAATTCCTTTCTAGGACATTTTGGGTTCATGCTCAAAGACAAGCTCCCAAAGAATCTTGAAGAAAATTGAGAATTATCAGTGAGGATTGAGGCTAATATTTACTCCTTTAAGGTTAAATATTTCTATGCCCCAAGGACCAAATCCGATAACAAACAAAGAACATTGTATAATACCGAGCCAACCCAAGAGATAAGCACTCCATGGGCCCACATGATAGAAGAAGAAATAAACAACCTCACTCAAAACCAAACCTTGATGATGAACAAGATTACAAACTTGGAAAGGGTATAAAAACAAAATATGAGTCCTCCTTATAAGGGTCAACCCCAAAGGTAGACACAGTCATGGAGACCTAGGCCTACACATGAGCAAAGAGTACCTAATACCTTAGATCCTACTATTGTTATAGACCAAGAAAAGACTCCTTGATTTTTTCCTTGAGAGGATGCACATTGGGAACATGAGTGCCCAAGGAATAATGATGGGGGACCTGACCACATGAATTTAATTGATACCTTGGGCTCTATATTCACTATAGCTTCCCAAGATAATTTAAATGTGACCCAAGAACAACTTGAGGAAGGAAAGAAAGAGGCTTCTAGGAGGGATAGGATGGAAATTTTGAGCAAAATGGACGAGGAATAAAGAGAGAAGCTTAGGAAGAAAGAGATGCAAGTTTATGATATACACAATAATTTGCTTTAAGGCCCTCTCAATGACCCTATATTTCCTTGGTTAGGACCACCTGCACCACCCAAAGATACCATTCCTCCTCAAACAACATTTCCAAGGAATGATGAAATAGACTTGAATATTAACATAAGTAGTATCTTGGAAAAGGTAAATGTACTGGTACCTCTCGTGGAGATGATTAAGATTCCTTCAATGAGAAATAAATTTAAGAGATTCATTAAGGTACAAGGAGAACCTAGAGACCCCCCTATATTGATACAAGTGAACCAATGTAGAAGATATTGTGAATACCATCCACCTTTCTTCATTTCCCTAGATTTAAATAATAAATGGATCCACAACTATATGGTGGACTCTGGGGCATCTGCAAACATAATGAATTTAATAGTGATGATACAGTTGGGCCTGGAAATCATGAAAACTTATGGGAGTTTTTGTGGAATTGATTCCAAGGCTATTAGTGCGTATGGTTTGATAGAAAACTTAGAATTTCTCCTTGCAAGATACCCCAAAATAGTTTTTGTGATGGCCATTGTAGTTGTTGATATACCTAAAATTAAGGGGATGATTTTATCTAGGAAGTGGGGTGCAACATTGGGCGGTACCTTACATATGGAATTTTCTTATGCTACTATACCCGTGGGAAATGAAGTGCATGTTTTTATATATAACCAACCAAGGAAAGAAACCCATTTTGAATATGCTAATAGTGACCTTGAAGATGATATCCCCTTAGAAGAAGACCAACATGAAGATTCCCCTCTTGAATTTGAATTGGATGATATTCCTTTCATCGAAGAAGATGATATTGGTGATATAGTATGGCCCAAAATGGTTTACTATCAGAAGCAACTCGACAAATACAATGAAAAAGTTGTGAGCTCCATCACAATATTGAAGAAAAGTGATAAATAATAGTTAAGTAAAAATAGCCAAGACGATATTCTTACAACAAATTCCCACCCCCTTCCCTTGAAGCAAGACATCAATCCAAGTCAAGAAACGATTTATCTCAAGGAGGAGGATTATAAATAAAGAAATTTGGTAATAATGTGGGAGAAGAGGAAGGGCCAACCCAATACATGCAAAAAGTGTGATAAATTATGGCTATGCCCCTACAAGATTGAAAAGAAGTCCGTTGATGATTTCTAATATATATCCACACTAAATGGAAGGCGATTGCCACTACGCATTAGTGGATCCCTTCTCAAACCGCATATTGGGGAGGATACTTGCTGATTATATCTTAGATTAGGTAGTGTAGGTAGTGTTGATTAAGGTTGGTTGTCATTGATGTCAACCCTTGAAGAAAGCCCCGTAGAACAAAGGTTTGGGTAATGGACCCAATATTGTTTGATGTAAATATGACTCATTATTGTTTTTTCATGGTTGATAAGAAGTAAATATGGA
>SNQJ01S0120797.1:12348-24532 GCA_010110895.2 Picea sitchensis
GGTTTCCATGTAAAACACTGGTGTACTGTGTATGTGTGTGATTGTTTATTTCTTACTGCTCATTATTGGATAATAATTCTACATTGATATAACATTTGAAGAAAAAGGATTATAATTACACTATTACCAATTCACCCCCCCCTCTCAGTAATCCAATAGGTAGGTCATTTGTATCCTACATTTTCATTTGTATATATGTTTGCATCGTGCATCCATGTTAGTATAACTTTGCATGATATTGCATATGAAAACAAATTACATTGTCATTTGTATATCATGCATCCATGTTAGGAACTTGAATTATTTATTATTGCTTTATCATGTATAGTTGTAGTGAAAGTTTTCTTTCCAACATGAATTTTGATTTACTACTAACCCCGATGGATCACATCGTCTGGTCTTTACTATTAAAGTGATAGTGTTGTTAGAAGTGGGTGTAGGATTGTAGGTCTTGTACAAATAGATATGCTGAGGTTCTAATGCACTCTACATTCAACAAATGTCCCCATGTTGGAGCCAGATGTTACCCCCCCCTCCCATGCTTAGGGTTAACAAGAGGAGATCATGTCTCATGACCCACAATGAAGACAATGATATTTACCATAATGATGATTAACATGTCCATAAATAACATCCCAACAACCCCCCTCAAATTTCATCTTTTTTCTTTAGATCATCCAATCTCATCACGTCTAGTCAAATCGGTGTATGGGAGATGGTAAGCCAGTGTCACCATGAGGTATTTTAGTCCTTATTTCATGCAAAGTGTTGTGCTTAATATACTAGGAATTTGGATGAGGATCATTGGTTGAATTTGGATAATGGATCAGTATCTCAATAATTTATGTTTGTTTCCTTGTTTCACCTTGGTGTTCAACATCTATACCTTAGTCCTGTGTTGTCACCACCTAGGGAAAAGGGGTACTACTGGGGGGCCTTGAAAATAATAACGTTCCATTTCCTTTCCATACTTAACACTTTCATCCTAGAGACTATCACAATGTATTAAACTTTGTTAATGGGTCATTATCCATTCTATCATGAGAAGAGAGGATGAAGTCCCAGAGGTTGATTATAGCTGCTAAGAAAAAGAAGAATAAATGCTAAAGAAAGAAATAAAGAATAGGAAAGGACTCTCAAAATCTAGTCCAAACTTGAGCTCTACCCTTTCCACGTTTGCCCCAACCCCAAATTATTGATGCTATATCTTGAAACCTTATAAAGGGGACTTGCAAATATGATAATAGGACAAATAAAAAGGCAGATTAAGGGGTTTGGAAAAATATAGCACCTAGAAATTGGTAACTCAAGAGAAAACACACCCTCCACAAAGGAACTCATAGAAATTAACTCAATGACACCATAATCCATTAAGTAACCCTGATCCATATCACTATCAGACTTAATCTTGAAGGGTTCTTTTCTTTCACTACTTCCCTAGAGACATATTCCCTTACTTGGGTCTTTTATTTCATTGTTTTGGTTGGCACACTGTTGGTGCGCAGGGGGAAGACCCAAGGTTAATTAGTCAAATACCAACAAAACCCTTAGATACCGTCCCTTTCGGCATCACTTGTAGAGAAAGTGATGTCTCACTTGAGGCATCTAGAGGGCTGTAGGAGCCAAGGTTTTGCAGTGCTAAGAGGAAGTGAGGCATCATTCAAACCGTTTAATTACATGTGTAGTTCTCATAGATAACAATTACTTTGTTATAAAACATAATATATGTGAAAAATTACAATATCATATATGATCCATTCATTCAAAATGAATTATAAAGTAACACAAATTGCAAACACACCATAACACACAAATTTATGTGGTTCACCCAACTTGGGCTACGTCCACAATGAATGGATTCTTACATTTTTAATTAATAGATTTCTTACAAATGTGCATTGAGCTATAAAATATGCAACAATAATATCATCCCAAACCTTCCTAGCTATTCTGTTGCAGTGCGAGTTCACTCCTTAGACATACTACAAATTTATTCCTTTGCTCAACTCCTTTAACCCAGAAAGCATTTGCAACTTACATGCACTATCACATTCTTACTCATGCATCCCTTCCTAATATTTCCTTTCTTACATATTTATATATACCAATAGGGATAAGCCCGTTAAAAAAGTGAACAAAGTTTCCCCCAAAACCCATTACAAAAGTGAACAAAGTGTCCCACAAAACCTGTTACAAAAGTGGACAAAGTGTCCCCAAACCCTACGGTTTATAACTGTTTTTTGCCTTATGTGTGCTGCTCCATCATGCATCCTTTTATCATGCTCTTTGACTCCATGAAGTATTCTTCCATTTCACTCTCTAGCCCATCTTCTAACTTCCTTTTACCTTTTTGTCTCCTTCTGGAATAGATCCCAGAGCTTATCCAAAATGCCTCTCCAACAGGCCCCCAACACTCACCCATGGCTCATCCCGAGCCACTCAGGCCTACTTCCAGTATGTCAAAGGTTTCCTTCTCTATTGTAGGTGCCATATTACTAAATTTTTCCTACAATCTACGTGCTACTTGCTAACTTAATGCGTTCTCTCTAGATAATGATGGAGTTGAATAAGTGTGTAACTCCTTCCTAAATTCCCTCTTTACTTTTGGTAGATGGTTTTCTTTTTTCTCGAGTATCATGACTGTCACCATACCCAGGTTCTTGCTGGGGAAAAAAATATTTCTATGTTCTTCATGTTCCTGTTCTGTTTCTGGATGCACCACTGGTTCGTTTCACTTCTACGGTGCTTTTGTGTTGCCTTCTTTTCTATGCAGTCCAATTCTAGGACAGTTCGCTAGACTGGAGTCGATTACTACCGTTCACACGAATTATTCTTGCACCAACACTGTAGTATGATCATAACTTTGTACTATGGCTTTAGGTGGTGCCATTGTCCTCTTATATACTCTACTCATCTCCTCTACCCTCTGTTCTTTCTCTGCACTATGCTCATATTCTATCCGACACTCGACTCTTCTTCCTATGTCAAATGGATAAGAACCAATGGATTTCCCTTATTTTATAGTGAGATAGCTCTATATATACTTACTTTAAATCTTATTTGAGTGTAATTATACTCATGGCCTGCAACAATGCTTTTTCCTTTGGAATATTCCAGTCCGAATCGGCCAGCCTGTACAAATCTTCGTCACACTCGTATCCGTTTTCGTTCGATTGAAGTCAATTTTGAATTATTTTCCTGTTGGTTTTAATGATGACTATGCGCTCCTTTCACACCTAAAATCTATGTATAATCCACTCATGGTTGGTTTCTTTTATGGATCCATTACTCTGTATATTCAGCGAGTTCTTCGTTTGATTTGGCAATCGATCAAGATCTTATGCATTTAATGGTATGCGATACCAATACTTCACTGCCATGATAACTCTTTATTGCACGTCCTATCATGTGGTGGGTTGAAGTCTTCTTAGGTGTCATCTACGCAGTCATGCCTCTCTGTGCTATCGCTTATGTTTGTATTTCTGTCTTATTTGCGACAATTTCCTACTTCCCATGTTTATGCATAACCAAAAATTCTTTACCTCATCAACATCCAACCTCTTCCATTTCATAATTTTTTCTATTTTTATTTCTTTTTCTATATTTTTCTATATTTTCCTTCCTATAGTACACTATGATATAGTTTTAAATTGCGCAACTTATCTAGTGTGCGGAAGGACAACCATCCCTATATGGTTTCAAATGGATCCCATTCACTAGTCCTTCCACAACTTTTCCATCCAACTACTCTAGCTAAATAGTGCCTGCATTAGTCACATGTCTGATCACATATGGTCCTAAGCAATATGTCCCAAGCTTTCTTGGGTGTTGTAAAAAATTGTTGTCCTAGAGAAGTAGTAGATCCCATGTCTAGAAATTCTTCTGCTTGATGTGTCTATCATTCCATGCCTTCTCTCATGCCTTCTATACTTGCTGATGGAAACCTACAATAGAGCAATCTTCCTCTAGTATTAATAACTGTGATAGCCTTTCTTTTACTGCTCCAGAATATGTAATATCTGTCATTGCCACAATGCACATACTCAGTATAAGAAATTCCATGGGAATGACTGCTTCTTAACCAAATGGTAACTTAAAGGGTGTTTGTCCTTTCAATTTATTGCTTGTAGTTCTATAAGCCTAGAGTACTGCAAGGATCCTTACATCCCATTCATCTCTCCCTACGATGCACACCTTGGTTAGTGCATTTTCCAATATCTTATTAAAGGCCTCCACCGTTCCATTTGATTGTGGGTGATATGGGGTGCTCTTATGATGTTGTATATGGAACACTTTTGTTAATGATGCAATTCTGTTTTTTAGAAAGTGAGTCCCCTGGTTTCTCATAAGTATTTTAGGACACCCAAACTTTATAACTATGTTCTCAAACAAGAATCATGTAGTTGTTTCTACACTGTAATATGTAACATGTTATGCTTCTTCCCACATGTTTAAGTAGTCTGTCACGGTAATGATGTATCTGGCTCCTATTATTCTTGTTGGTGGGTTAATATGTTAGCCAAAATCCACTGCCCATTTGTCAAATTCTTGTAAGATAACTTGCAGATTCAAGGGAATCTCATCCCTTCATGATGGTCTTCCTACTCTTTGACAATCATCACAGTTTTGGAAATATTCCTTCGCATCCTTATGGAGGGTATGCCACCATATCCCTATGCATAAGATCTTATACGCTGTCACCTTTCTTGCATAATGTCCTCCTGCAATTCCATCATGTGATTATGCTAAAATCATGGGTCTTTCATGTTCTAGTACACATATTCGCAATATCCCATTGATGTCTAAATTATATACGTTTCTTATGATTAACTGGTAATCATATGATATGACCACTAGTTGCTTCTTCTAGGATACCATCATGTCGGATGGAGCCACTCCTGTGCTTAAGTATTTGAAAATTTATGCAAACGGATTGTCTACCATATTGGCTGAAAACAATTCCGCATATGGTAAGCTATCGTCTAGGTTACCTACATCCTCTCCTGTCAGAATCCACGACAAATGGTTTGGTCCTACATTCAATTTTCCTATCTTCACGATAAATTCAAAATCATACTCTTGGAATAATAACAACCATCTATAGATCCTCCCCCCCAACATTGGTTTTTTCACTAGATATCTGAGTGCATAATGATATCTATACATCTTGAAGTGGGATCCCAAAAGGTAATGTATAAACTTCCGCAAAGCATAGACCATTGCTAAACCTTCCCTTTCTATCATTATGTAATTTTTCTTAGCAGTCGACAAATTCCTACTAGAAAATGCAATCGAATGATCTAACTCACCTTCCCTAGGCTGGGCTAACACTGCATCGAGTTCTATTCATGATGCATCCACATGGAAGTGAAACTCTTTCTACCAATATGGGAATACCAGACTGGGCGTAGTTACTAACTTCTGTTTAAATACATCTAGATCCTTATGAAAGTCTTCGTTCCACTGAAAATTAGCTTCTTTCTTCAATAACTTCTCCATTGGGGCTGTAATCTGCACATAACCTTTAACAAATTTCTGGTAGTAACCTGTATGACCCAATGTCATTCTCAATTGTCGCATTGATTTAGATGGTGGTAAATTAAAAATTGCTTCTATCTTGGCTAGATCAACTAACAAAACTTGCTTGCATACTACATGGCCTAACAATATCCCGAACAGTGCACCGAAAATACATTTCTTCAAATTTAACGAAATATGACATTGTCTACATCGATCAAACATCAACCTTAAATTTTCTGTGTGATATTTCAATAGGATAAAGACAATCCAATCATCTAGGTATACTTCAAGAAATTAATGAATAAACTCCTTAAATTCTATGACAACCACTCTGTAAAATACATCAAGTGCATTATTTAACCCAAACAACATCACTGTGTACTGGTAGCTTCCCCACTCCATAAAAAATGTTGTCTTGTGTCTGTCTTCTAGCTCAATATTTATCTGATGGTATCCTAAAAATCCATCCATGAATGAATATGCCTCCTGTCCTCCTACATTCTTTAATACCTTATCCATGAAATGTGTTGGAAATGGATCATGTAGGCATGCATCATTCAACTCAGATATGCAAATCCTTATTCCTCCTTTTTTCTTATCTTGTACTACCATTGGACTTATCCATTCTAATTCTGTGACGGGCTCAATTATACCAACTTCTATCATCCTATCAAGTTATGTTTTTACTTTTTCCTTGTTTTTTGGATTTATCCGGCAAAGCCTCTATCACACTGGTTTAACATATGGTTTCAGTGGAATATTCATCTCACCTAATTCTCCATCCACCCCCTTTATCTTTGAAAAGGTGGTTGGAAAAATATCTTGATATTCACACAATAATTCTGCAATCTTTTCTACGGTCTCATCATTCCAATAGTCCCCAATGTTTGCAAAATTTGGCTTCTCCTCCATGCCAATGTTCACTTTTTGTACTCTTAAGGGCTTTGTGTATGCATCATATTCAAGTTTTGGACCTTCTATGTCACACTCCACTTCAATTTCTGGTACCTATACATTTCTTGGGTCTTATTCATCTTTTTCATCCTTGGTAATGTTATAACATTCCAATATTTCATGTGCTATCGCAGACTCTGTGTGTGCACTATATGTAGGTACTAATTGTAATTGTCCTTATTTGATAAAATTTTTGCCTCTAATGAATTGTAATACTGCATCAACTAAAGGTGACTCATCTTCAAAAGTAAATGTTACCTTAAATTTTTGGATGAGCTCCTCCGAGTTCGTCGTCCCCCTACGTACTTCTAGTGATGAGTACCAATTCCTAGGAACTATATCCAACATATTTATGAACCTGTGCATCCATTCCTGCTTCGACACTTTCTCCCAAGCTATCATACATCGTGCCACATGGTATTTCATATTTCTCATGCCTCCATACTTGGGAATATTACCCTTTTTCCCAAACTTGATTTGCATGAGCCTTTTGCATTGTTACCAATCCTATATCCCTTCCTTGTGGGTTTCCCACCATCTCACTAGGGTTTCTCTCAGTGCAACCTCTAATGATAAAAATATTTGTTGTTCAGGTATATACAACTCAAATTCGTTAACAAAATGACTTATGGAAGTTAATCCATCGAATTTTGGCGTATCACGTATCTATGTTCTGATCCAATGCAAAGAGCGAGTAATGTGTGAACACCTTCTAGTTTATGCTTCATGCAATCGATGCTTCTGATGTTTAAGTCCTTCCTCCAAGTCTGATGCACAAGATATTATGCTTCTCCAACTAAGTTCACCATCTTCAGTGGGATTGATGTAGTCATCCATGCACGCTGTCATATTATATAATTTATCAATTTCCTTTCTTATGGGCTCCACATATCTTCTTGTCTCCATGGGGTCTAATGGAATAGTGAATTTTAAGCCTCCTTCAAAAATCATCTCTCTTTTCTTCAGGTTGATAATCTCCTGATTTTCGAAGGCCCAATCTAGTACAAGAAAAGTGGGATACAACTGACTCTTATCCACAACATCGATGAATTCAAAATAACAACACTATGCACTCCATCTGTGTTCACAGGTACTCCTACCAGTCTCCCAATCAATATTATATTATACTGGTTAGACAACCTCAATTGGACAATTGACCATACTAGCTTTGGTCTCCCTATCATTTCAAACGTTTATCTTGGGAGAACATTGACGTTTGATCCTAATTCCAAGATGAAATTATCCATGTCATATCCTCCTATCTGTGCACTTAATATAAATTCTCTTTTTGTCCTCTTCTTGCACAGGACTTGGTTCATTTCTTTCCGTGTTGCAGGTGCTTCTTTTCTGGGTGTAAATTGATCAATTATCCTACACAGTGTATTCAACACTGTCTCATCCTACATCAATTCTAAACAACTTTTCAGAAATTACTTAAAAGTATTTGCCTTCTTGACTGTTCTGTCTAGAATAGTGCGATCATACACCAATGATATATCGTATATTGGTGGTGTCTTTGATGTTGAAGCTATACAATATTGTCCTAATATTTCTTTCCTTGCTTGCTTATAAGTCTCATTTCCTTCCTATGGGTTGAATGCTGGCATGGGATCAATTTGTTTTCTTATCCATTGTTCTACTCCCTTTCTTTTCTATGTTGCATTTGTACCAGTTCTCATCCCACCATGTGTAACAACTTATACTTTTGGCTGATCGTCGTGTCCTTCATCGACTATCATCTGTAGGTTTTGGTTCTAGTTTTGATGTTGGTTCTAATTCCCTCTCTCCTTCCAATTTTATATCAATTTAGGACAATATTCTGTTGTAGGATCCAAGGCCTTGAAATACGTACATTTCATTCAAGGATTTGGGAAGTCTCTTGCTAAATGTCCCGGTTGATTGCAGTTGTAAAAAATTATCGGTCCTCTGCCTCCTCGACCAAATCCACCACATCCTTGACCTTTGAAAAAAATTCCACATCCACCATGATTAAATCCTCTTGGAGTGTTATATTGTGGGATTCCTTCTTTTGATACTAAATTTTCCTTATGAATTCTGTAGGAATCTGAAGTGCACTCTCTCATCAAGTCGGATGCACAAAAGGATTTCTCATCGTGTCCTACCGATTTACAAAAATTACAGAATAAATTTCTCAAGGTGCTCTAATATTTATGCAGTAGGGGAAAAGTAGCCAAATGATGCCCCCATGTCTTACATATATTACAATACCCTAACCCTCCTGCCAATGGATTCAATGCTCCTGTGGCCATATACTGCACGAAGATTGGACACTCTTCCTTTCCTTTCAGTGTTCTTCTGTCGTACATTCTATACACCAAACATGTTTTCATTTCTCCTTTTCCTTTGTTATGTTTGATAATTGAATCCTCAATGTAGCCAACTATTACTGTACATGAACCATACCTGCACCATCTCCTATAGAATATGCTTCTAATTTCATCATTATTTCCAACGCTTCAGGCTGTGACGTGACCTTATGCTTTGTTAACGGACATCGAATGTGCAGAAATAATCCTACTATAAACCATTCTTGGTGCTATTAATCAGGAATCTGAAAGTTTAACCTACCCATTATATATTTAAATCTCTGGTCGAAATCCCACACTGTCTCATTATGTACTTTCTTAATTTACTTTAGTTATGTAATATATTGAGATGTGGATTTTTTCTTCCTAAATTCCTTTAGAAATGCTTGTCTAATTTCTACCAAATTTCTGACTATTTGATCGGTGTAGTTGTCTGAAAATTTATATACCACAATAGTTCTATTCCCCTGAATTTCATCGCCAACTGCATGATTTTTTGTCACCTCATCCTGGACATTCTTTGTAGTCCATATTGCATCACATACTATTGGCATAGGGGTAGACCCAGGGTTCAACTATAATAGCGCACCAACAAAACCTAACTACTAGCCCTTTCGGAAACACCTGCGAAGCATATGAAGTCTCACCCGAAGTAGAAATAGAGGGGGTTGCAGGACACAAGTGTCTACAACTAGAGGAAATGAAAAATGATTTCAGAACAACAACGCAATACAACCTAGATATTATTAATAGTATTTTACTTAGCTTCTCGGAGTTAGTTTATACCTCCTAACTTTAGTAGGGATCACAACAATGCAATACCATTATAACAGATAGCAAATAACACAACATCAACCACAAAGAACAACAAGATATACGTGCTTCACCCTCTCCTTAGGGATACATCCACATAACTGTGTTTCTTGATATATTAGATGAAAACATATAGTCCTATTTGTGCACTTAGCTACATATCATTCTCTCTCTTCCTCTTTATTTCCCCTCCCTGCGCACCCAACTGCAGGGTTGATCTTCGCACCCAACTGAAGATCCAAAATACAAGAATTCTATACACCAAAACACTTCTATCTCTCAATAGTGTTATCACCAACCCATCTCAACTCTTATAGACCTATTTTTATACATTCCATGACTCTTAGACAACCCTAGACTGAATCCTGGGTGTCAAAACCCTAGGTGCCAAAAACCTAGGTATAAAACCCTATATGCCAAAACCCTAGGTCCACATGACCCGCGTTTTAAGGGCTTCGCCAACCAGTTCTTCCTTATTCTCCGCAAGGTGCTCCAAAGCACCCATTGGTGTCTTCTTCCGCTTGCCGACTTGTCCACGATCCATATTCCTTTCTGCTTTGTCTTCATAGATCTCCTCTTCCAACGGTTTTATTTCCTTTACTTTTCTCCTTCTTTTTCATTTCTCTAACCACTTCAACCCTTCCTCGGTTTGTGTGCCTTCCGCGCACTTCATAATTTGTCTTTCTTCTTCCTTAATCTTCGCTTTCTTCCTTAATACATGACCACAACCCAACAGGCCCCCAACACTCACATGTGACTCATCCTGAGTCACTGGAAGATTGCGCCTTGTTTATTAATTCAACTACATACTGAATGGAGCAGCCCGTGATTCCTTCTCTGTCCCTCCTTATCATGTGCATACTGTATTTTCTGTGTCTGGTACCCAATTTCAACTGCACTTGGTATCTATACCCTTCTTCCTTTTCTTTTATTGAGTACTGTGAGGTAGATGGTTTTCATAATATATCTTCAAACGGATCCAATTTACTAAACCATCCTTCCATTCTCCATTAAGGTTCTTCAACTGTGCAGCTCCACCTTATGTAACATAAACAACCCGAATGGTCCAAGCCAATGTGTCCTGAACTTCCATGGATGCTTCATGAACTTGTTGTAATATAACAATATCAAATCTCCTTGTTTGAATTCTTTCTTCTTGATATGTCTATCGTGGTAAGAATTTTCATGTTCTTTTTGTACTTGCTGATGAAATCCTGCAATGAAGCTATCTTCCTCTAGTTCCATTAATGATCCAGGGAATCAAATTTTGCTCAAAAATCAAAGTTCTCAGAATCACTTCAAAATGGAAAAGTGTGTAGACCTCGTCCTCACGAATCCAACACAACTCGAATGGGTTCAAACAAATATCAGATGAGTGAGATATCGCATTTTGTCCATTTTTCCAAACATGCAAAATTTTGCTGACAATACAGTCCATACAGTTCGTACAGGTTGACATGGCAGGGTACATACCCACATGTGGAAACTGAGTTGGCAATGCTGAGTTGGAAGATGCTGACGTGGAAAGTGTTGAGTTGGAATTCGAAGTGGAAGACATGTGGGAAAATGAAATTTGGACACGTGGCATCCTTTTTTTGACAAATTGTGTGGTGCCACGTGGCCCAGGCATGGGCTACCATGTGGCACCTTGGTTTATGGTAAACATTTTGGTGGAGTCCACGGGGGTCGAACCTCAGACCTCCCGCACGCATGGAACGCTTTGACAAAGGCTGGGCTACCACTAGCCCGCACATTGGTTCTTAAAAAGTATGGTTTCCATATACATTTAAAGTTATAATATGTTGTGTTTGGTGTAGGGTTCGGGCTGGGGCTTAGCCCCAGCCCCCGTTCACATGTGAGATTACCATAGGACCATACCACACATTTTGTGCAGGAGTCTATAACAGTTCAATCAGATCTCTCCCTTCGTGCGACACTTGGCACATTCCTACACCGTTGCAACAGGCACCCAGTTTATGCGCGGGACGTGGTCACATGGAACCACGCGTCCAAGCACCTCCGCCGGTTTGGGTGCTAGGCCCCTAACTGTGCGACATTTTGGCACGTTTTGTGGAAGATGGTGCACATGCTGGGTGTTAGAATATAATGGATGTGCTCATTTTACCATTGAAAATATCTCTATTGTCACCCAACCATATGCCAAAGCCACCCTCCGAGCACCTTAACCTTAACAGAGAATCACTCCAGAAGCAAACCCTAGGCTAGATAGCCAAACAAAGGGGTAGCACACATTTCCCCAAGGATAATGCACCAACAAGAGCTGATCAGATAGTCCAAACCCTAACCAAGAGATATTCCAAGTGTAAATGCTAGCTGCAACAGCTGCAACGGGATCTCTCCTCCAAAACTACGTAGACACTGGGAAACTGTAGTGCGCACAAGTGCTGCTTTGTAATTTTGAGACTGCCTGCTAGAATGAAAACTTGCCTCCTATATTTATACTAATTCTGGCTAACTGCCTGGGCCGACTTCACATTTTGGGTATCTGTCTGTTCAGTATATTATTATTTTTGGCCGACTTCTTCTCTTGGAGGCTAATAACCTAATAT
>SNQJ01S0120798.1:0-12712 GCA_010110895.2 Picea sitchensis
TTTTTTTTTAAATAAAACATATGCAAGCAACATTTATAAACCATATATGGTGAAATTTTCCCATATGATAATACATGTTCTTTATCCTCTACAAAGACTAGTTTTCCCACAATACAATTTGTCTTGTACTTGAGATATGATATGTACAACAAAGATGCTACAAAATTATATTTCCATGTCTAGAAGCATATATGGGTAGTGTGCCACAAAAAAACAAAATCTTGTATCGTGGGATCAACAGTCTATGTAGAGGATAAAGAACATGTATTTCCATGGGTGGAATCATATCTGGTGGTTACTTTTCCATGGAAAACCAAAAATTGTTTAGCTACGGCCATGCAATTTCTTAATATTTTGTAGCTTGTAATTTATTTTGGGCAAGGAAAAAAAAAACATATTTACATCTATGGATGGAGAGGTGCAAAGGTTGATGTTTCTTCCTATATTTTATTCTACTCATTGAGTCTCATTTACTATATGTGAATATTACTTGTTCTGCGGTGCATATCATCTTCCATTCATGTTCAATATTTTGTGTGTTCTCACATTCAAAGAAACAAAATAGATGGAAAAAAAGACCGAGTCTTGATTGCATCGGTTGAGGAGGAGATAGAAAGGTACATTAATGTATTGTTATTTCATGTGTGCCTTCCTAAATAATAACGTATCTTCATTACATGTCTTCCTGCATACTAACCTCCATCATGTCCATTGTGTTTTTCCTGCATTGTTACATTTAAACAAACAAAATGGATGGAGAGGACGATGGGCTCTTTGGTGGTAGTGTAGGCGAGGATTTGCAGAGGTGGATACCTATACTATTATTTCATATTCCAGTGTTCAGTATTTTTTTTACTGTCTGTATATTTTTTGTGCTTGTTTTGCTGCACTGCACCCTTTTTTTCCCCTTCTTTATTTAATATGGTTCTAATTTTTTTGGGATTACCTGTATGTATATACTACATATATTTTTGTGTGTTCTCATGTGAATCGTATTTTGTTTGTTGTTACATTGGAATAAATAAATAAATAATTATTTCTTTTACATGTATGTCTTCCTACTAACTTGCCTTCATGTCCATTGTATATTCGGCATTGCTACCTTGGAAGAAACAGTTTGGTTGGATAGGAAGATTAATTGTTTTGTGCAACAATAGAGGGTTTTGTGGTGAAATATTTGAAAAGGTATACCAAATGTGGTGCTAAATTAAATATGCAAACTGAGTGGGGGCATATAATATTAGACTAGAAAACGATGATCTAGAAGCATTGGGTTTTTCTGCCCTCCCCATTTCTACTTTTTCCATTTTCTATTATCCCTTGTGTTTTCTAATTTTTCTACTTATCGATCTTTTCAAAAATTCCTTTATGCATCGGTTGGCGGACTAACGGTTTCATATTTATGTTCATGCTTCTGCCTTATTCCATACTTACCCACTTTTTCGATTGTGGGTGACGGGCTAGCGGGTTCAAGATTCCTCCCCTAGCTTCCAGGGGTTCGTGATATACAGATCATGCTTCGTGCCCCGCCATCAGGCAATGTTAACTGTTACAGATTTTTCCAGTGAAAAAACTATAGGCATAGAATTTGAGTCTCGGTTCCTCATGTTTCTTGAGTATATTCCTTGACACCCTATTTCGCATTCCATCTCCTTCCACCCTGCATGTGACATTAATAACTATTATAGATAGTATATAATGCATATGCCTGTTTAGTCCTTCTGATGTTCATCTACACATGCTTGCATCATAAAAAGTTGGACTAGTGACATGACCATGAGCAATCAGTCATCCCAGACATCAGCAAATTGACAAGTACAAAGGTTGGTATGTTTACCAAAAAGTATCCTCGGCTATTTATTCATCTATGGCATGGTGAATATTTTGATGTCATCTGTAATACATGGTTTGGAGTTCACAAGAAGTATCAACAAGTACAAGCGAGACATCGAACATAGCGCAGGTTCCACATACTAAGAGGACTGGTTGCAAAACTCTGGATCCATAGTTCATCGAAGCCATGCGTCTACTTGTAGACTTATGCAAGTGAAAAAAGAATGCAAAAAAAAAATGCACACTACCATTCACTTTAGTTTTTCCTGTTCAAAAATTGTCACCAGGTCTAGAGTTGTAACACCCAAAGTACTATCAATAGAGGGCTTGAACAACTGGCGAACTGGGAAAGTGTTTATTAGGGACATAATGGTCATCTATAGCACCTACTTGGACAAGGAAAACAAAACTAGATCCATTATTTGTGGTGACATGACAAACACGGAGGCCATGATGAAAGTCACACTAACTATTCCTACACAACTTGTCCAAAGACATGCAGAAAAGATACTTCCCGGTAATGGGATATCCATTAAACATTTTAATATATTTCCCTAAATAGTATATGACCGTGGTGATTGTGATCGGATTATTTCGCTGAACGAAACAAGTATTGTGGAAAAAATTACCATTGTTTGTTCAAAATATCATTTTGTCCCTGACACGACTATCAACCAGCTTGCATATAACAGTGATATTTATCCAATCGGAACCATTGGCGCAACTATCACACTGGCATGAAAAATTGGCCTGCAACACATTCTCCATATAAAGGATGGAGAGTCAGACAATGACAAGGAAATGGTATCATTTTCCATATCTAGTTTTTTCCTTTACTTTCATATGTGCATGTATCTCGGGTAAGTTACAAAAATATTGCACTATTCCATCTTGCAGCTGCAATTGTTCATTACCTATTAAATTTTTTTTTCGTCAATGGAACAACAATTGCATAAAGGGCAGTTTCCACTTATGCTCTTCAAAAATATAACAAAGAAAAGGGATGTTAGAGAAAGGATCTTTCGGACAACCTAGGAAACATTTGTAATAGAGTTGGGAGTAGACATAGTACAGGATCTGAAGAAACTAGCTAGTTCTACAATTGTTGTGCATATACATCCACATAATAATCCTCGGTTTGCTTATACAAGTATCCTTCACCAAATTCTACGGCTTGTTTTCTTTTATTTTTATATTTTAGCGGGGGGGGGGCGCAGTTGTGTATTATAATGTTCAATGTATTAATTTCTATGTTCGTGTTTCCAGGTTGAACGTGTTTTGGTTGCAGCAAATGCGTACTCGACCCCCTTTGAGCCCGTGTGTGCGAAATGCAACTCTCCTGCTTCTTCTTCTGCTTTGATAAGTGATGGTATGATTGATTGTCTACGGTGCGGTTAAAAATGTCCATATATATATGGCCATTGTCTCAGTGCTACCATCCAAACCGTGGGAAACACAATCATGCATTGTACAATTAGTCATCCTCTGTTACATGATGTGCTTCCTAGGTTGGCAAAATTGTCGTATGAAGCATACCTAGAGAAAAAGGCAAGCACTATCTACATACTGTGCGACTTTTGGATACACAACATATTTACATTAAATGAGGACAATGTAATATTTCACATCGACTGAATAAGGAAAAAAAAAAAAAGGAAACAAGAAAAAAAAATATCAATCTTTGGCGGGAAACGAAAATATCTCATGTGTCTCTGTAATATCTCTTCAATAGCCAGATGAATTTTCGTCGAACTCATGTACTTGAGATTCCATGCACACAAGATTGTTCGGTACAAAAGCGGGAAGCATGGCAGAAAACCCCATATATCCCATGGCCCCGGTTATTTTCTCGTGGGAACATATATCAGATGTAAGAGAACCAATGCCGTGACATCTTTTCTTTCTGTATCAAATTGTTTGATGCAAAGTTTGATGTGTGCTGCTCTATGGAACCTTGTGGGATCTTTCTTGTGGCCTGTTTGGAGTTTAGTTGGTTCTTGGTTGTATGCTTCGTCTTTCAATTTGTATATCATGGAACTTTCAGTGTTGTTTGGAGGACACAGAACAACAAATTTTCAATTTTTTACCTAGCTAGCCCGCAAGTCCGCCTGTCAATTTGTATCTCAAGTGCGTCATTATAGAATCAATTAGCATCAAGAATATATTAAATTCCATGTTCTACTATCAATGAGCTTGGTAAAATTAATCTCCTAGAATAATTTGAAATAATTCAAATTGGTCATTGTTATGCTTGTGGTGATAGAATTTTAAAAAGCTTTGTTTTGTTTCCTTCATTTTTTTTTAAATAGGAGATTTAACATCCTTTGATAATTTTATGTAATTAAAATGTACAATATCAATATTTAATATTAATAATTTACTATTTGAAAATAATGTTTTTAGATAATGTTAGATAGTTGACATGAATGACCATCCCTAAACAATCGCACTCTTGAGCCCGCTAGTCGTGGACTCCATCTATTAATTTGTATATCGCAGAACTCTGAGTTCTGTTTGGAGGACAAAGAACAATAGAAGTGAAATGTTGAGCCAGCGAGCCCACAAGTCTTCCTGTCAATTTGTATATTGTGGAACTCTGGATGTTATCTGTAGGACACAGAACAACAGAGGCCCAATTTCCAGCCCACCATCTTGAGAACCTGCGCTCCAAAAATGTGGCTAGGTATGGAATGAGGGACCCGTACATGCTCTATAAAATATCATGTCCATAGTTTATAAAAGTACATATTCAGTTTGTATTACTCGTTTCTCGGAATATTTCTAGGTGCAGAAGTTGACGAATACACGTGTTAAGATTTCAACTTAATTTTATATCACCAGACCGACCAACCGCTTCCCTGTTTCATATTGTACAAACGTTTTGAAAGACGAGTTTCTGAATACGTGGTTTATCTTTTCAAATAAGATATTTAAAATCCTTCAGTAATTTTATGTAATTAAATTGTACAATATCAATATTTAATATTAATGATTTAGTATTGAAAATAATGTTTTTTAGATATGTTTTATGGCTGATAGGGATCACCATCTATAAAAAATCACAATATTGAACCCACCATCCCTAGAGTCCGTTTGTCAATTTGTATATCGCAGAAATACGAGTGTTGTTTGGAGGACATAGAACAATATATGTGCAACGTTGAGACAACCAATCCGCAAGTCCACCTATCAATTTGTATATCGTGGAACTCTAGGTGCTATTTGTAGGACACTGAGCAATAGATGCCCAATTTTGAGCCCGCCATCCTAAGAACCCACAATCCAAAAGATGGATAAGTATGGAATGTGGGATCCATACAAATATCAATATTTAATATTAATAATTTAGTATTTGAAAATAATGTTTTTAGATAATGTTAGATAGTTGATCGGGCTATCCATCCATAAACAATTTCAATATTGAGCCCTCCAATCCCGAAGTCTGTCTTTAAATTTGTATATCGTGGAACTTTGAGTGTTGTTTGCAGGACACGGAACAATAGAAGTGCAATCTTGAGCCAACAAGACCACAGGTCCACCTGTCAATTTGTATATCGTGAAACTATGGGTGCTATTTGTAGGACATGAAACAATAGAGGCTCAATTTTTATCCCTCCAGCTCGAGAACCCATTATCCAAAAAGGTGGCAAAGTATGGAATGAGGGATCCGTACATGCTCTATAAATTCTCATGTCAATACTTTATAAAAGTACATATTTAGTATGCATTACTCATTTATCGACAAAAATGCAATTCTATTGTTTTGTTTCCTTCAAAAAACACTCGGAGTTCTACGATATACAAATTGATAGATGAAGCATACAACCAAGAACCAAGTAAACTCGTGGATCATATTCCTTAGTCATTGTTTTTCATGCCTTCCACCTTCGCACTTCTTTCCAACTATATATCTTAGCAGGAAATGGGGTATTTGTTACAGATGTGAATATATTAGCCCTTCTTTTCCATCTTCTATGCTTGGCCAAATATACGTTTCTCTTTTCCCTAAACTTTATCTTTCTCGTCACTTATTCATTTTTTCGAAAATGTCTGGGTGCATAGGTAGGCGGACTTGTGGGTTCAAGTTTTTACTTGTTCTCTTATATTTCGACACCCACCGACCGTGTCCCCATTCCATACCAAGTCACTTCTCCAATCATTGATTCCCAGTAGGCAGGCTTTAGATTGGACTTATATTGTTCAATGACCTATGAGTGACTTCCACGATATACAAATTTACAACCGGACTCAGATCATACTGTCTTCCGTATTATAGTCTACCTATCATGCCCTCTTCCGTGGTACACATTTTTCACTGAAAAATTTCGAGACATATAATTTAACCATCGGGCTATCACGTCTTCTGTGGAACTTTGTCACGCCATTTTGAAGCCCGTCTGTCTACTTTACATACTTCTCCATTTCTTCGAATTTCTTAGTCGAATCGTCAATTTGGCGGGTTTAGGAAATATCCAATTTTTAATCGATGTTTTTTGTGCCCGCGCCCTTTTGCAATTAGAATTTACCAATTATATATAAGATCTTGTTTCTAGGTATGCGATTACCAACTGTTAATGCTAAACCAGGATTTGAGGAAATTTCCCATTAATACGCATAAAACCAAAATTTATGGATGGTTATATTATCCCTTTCGACTCTTAATTTCAAACATCATGGAATGTCATTTGCACGTCGTTGGGTTGGTCCGTTCACAAAATATTCAACCCTCGATTCCAAAAATGATCCCGACCAACCGTTTCCCTATTCCATACTTAGCCACTTTCCAGGAATTCCACAAGTATAAAAACCGACCGTTGAACTGCCCCATCATTCTCTCTTTCATTTTACACATTTTGCAGTAAAAAAATCCGATACATACAATTTGATCGTGGGGCACTCACCTCTCCTGAGTATCCCCCTTAACCCTATTTTTAATCCTATTCGACTTTTTTTCAAACCTTTCCATTCATTTCGTACTCTCCCTTGTCTCCCCAACCTTGGTAGTTGTCTATAATAAAAAGATGTTTTTATATATAAATAGTACATGTTTTTCACTGAAAAATTCTGAGACATACAATTTGACCGTCGTTTCCTCACGTCTCTTCTGGAACTATTGTCACCCCATTTTGAATCGTGCTCGTCTTCTTTCCATACTTCTCCATTTCTTCCAATTTCTTTTGTGGATCGTCAGGTTGGCGGGTTCAATAAATATCCAATTTCTAATCGTTGTTTCATCTGCCTGCTCCCTTTTGCAATTAGCAATTACCAATTATATATAACATCTTATTTCTAGGTATACAACTACCAAGCGTTAATGTTATACTAGGATTTGAGGAAATCTCCCATTAACACACGTTAACCCAAAAATTTTGAATGGTTATATTATCCCTTCTGGGTGTTAATTTCAAAAATCATGGAATGTCAATTACGCGTCGTCAAGTTGGTCCGTTCCCAAAATTTTCAATCTTTGATTCTGAAAATGAGCTCGACTGACCATTTCTCGTCATCATATTTAGCCACTTTCTTTGAATTCCACAAATATACAAAGCGACCGATGAACTGCCTCATCATGCTCTCTTCCGTTTTACAGGTTTTGCAATCAAAAAATCGGATACATAAAATTTGGTCGTGGTACACTTGTCTCTCCTGATTAAACCCCGTAACCCTATTTTGAATCCCTTCCAACCGCTTTTCAGACCTTTCCATTCATTCCTTGCTCTCCCCCATCTTCGTGACTTTCACACTTGTCTATAATATTTTTTTTTTTTAATGTATATATATATATATATATCTTGTTTCTAAATATGCAATTACTAACATTTAATTCTAACAGCTCATCGTACAAGAAACATATAGATTGTCATTGATGGGCGAAAGGCTCAAGGATATCTCCTACTAATACGCATTAAACCAAGATTTGTGGTTCGTTATATTATCCCTTGTGAGTGTTGATTTCAAAATCATGAAATGTTGTTCGCATGTCATGGGATTGGCACGTTCACGAAACTTCCAATTGTTAATTTCTCTTCATCGTACCCACCACCTTCGCACTTCTAAACATGTAATAAGTAAGATTTACTACTAATAGTTCATCATGCACCACGCATACAGATTGTCATTAGTCAGCGAAAGGCTCAAAGAGATTTCCCATTCATAAGAATTTAATCAAGAATTTGCGGAGAGTTACATTATCGGTTACAACTGTTCATTTCAACCATTGTCTGGAGAAAACCAACATTCTCATATACCTATGGCATCAACTTGACAATAGTTCTATGGAGATATAGTGAACATCTTTGGGCGTGAGGACCAAAACTTCTAGTGGTCCACGGCATATTCTTTTTACTCAACCCCTGTCGCCCAGAACCAAGTAATTTTGACATCTGGGATTGCTCATGCAGGTTGTGTCCCTCAAGCTTTTGACTGTAAAGAGTTGGTCTCTTAGTGCACTGATAAATTTATTTCAAATAAAATAATTATTCCACTGCGAGACCGCTCTTCTGTTTCTTTGTCACCTCAGGTCTTCCACGAGATGTTAAGATTATCGGAGCCAATGTTGATGTTCAAAGGAAAATATTGCAAACAGTTCCTAGCAAATAATAATAATGGTTTGGACCTCTTGCCCCATTTATTGAAAGACCTGATTGTAATTCCTAAAGATATCACAAGCTTCCAAGTTAGTTCATTTAGAAATCCATTCCGTGAAATTGTCTGGCTGTTTAAAATAATAACGCGACAGGAATCGACAACAACTGTTTCCCGGATGGCTCTTTATGTTTTGTATTTCACTATCAACGAACAAGCCATTTTATATTGGGGAAAGTTAATTTCCCATGAAATTTGTTCCCAATTGTCAAACTTCAAAAGGGAAAAGAAATTTGATATGTCATCCTACTTAGTTTTTGCAATAGCACATTGCTGTCAGTTTCCAGAATTGTCTGTCCAAGAATGTCAAGTAGGAATTCGACCCAGCAATGCTCTGGTACCAGGGCTTGTGGAAGCACAAGGCTTCCCACCATTTTTATGAGGTTTTTAATGGCTTCGTGTATGTTTTCAAAGTTTTGTTGTTTGGAGAAGATGCTCCCTGCATATGTGAACAGGCAACCGATTTTTTTTACAAGAAGAGGACACTTAAACATTTGGATAATTACATTGTGATAAGAATTTTTGGCTCCATCGAAAAACATTCTCTCCTTCCATGTCACATTACGAACATAATTTCTTTTGTAGAAGTAGCATGACAATACAACTCATGGTTGCATCTATTCCAAGTGAAGAGAAAAAAAACAATCCATTCCTCTGCCTTGGAAAGTCGGGGACTTCGTGTTGAAACATGTCAACAAAATTGACGAATTCATAGTGAATTCCATCAACCTAAACTTGAGATATGCTGGAATCCCAAGAGGGTTTGACCCCGATAAAAAAATTTGACAACATTTACAAACACTTGGCTTCGGCGATTGTTTTTTCTAAAAAATCATGTCCGAAAATAGAGACATTGGCGGAAACACTCCTTCTTCCGAAGTCGGTGACCTAGAAACACTGCAAAGAAACACTAAATTGAACAGGCAGAAAGGGAAAGGCCCTAGTGACAAAAGTGTTCAATCGATGAATAACACTCCAAAAAGTATGACATCCTGGAGCATCCCTCCAACACCCCACAACAGCAAAAAAGAAACTCACATTTCTTCAAACGGAGGAGGATATAATTACCCTCCTCACTCTAAAATTGATAGTTCTCACAAGCTTCCAATAGACAAGAAGAGGAAAAAAAATGTGGGGCACGCTGAAGAGCCCAAAATTCAGAGCAAGAACATGGAACTTGAGTCTGATCTGGATAGCGTGCTCCACTACCTTTATGAGCCCGGAGGCACCATCCAGGATAGTCACCCTTTGGACATATCCGATACCAAAAATTTTAACGAAGATGAATCCTTCGTGTTCTAGAGCACTATTTTTGACAGCCAATCCAAAAAAATGATTATTGAAAAAAAAAATCTAAAAAATAAGAAAGGAAAATCTCATCGAGAGTTTATCCTTGTGAATATGCGGTCGTCCCGAATATGTCAACTTCACACAGCGAGCGAAGATACACTTCATGATTCCATTGGAGGCATCGAAGCCAAAAATGCCATACTGAAGGACCTGGTCAAGGAATTGGAAGAGGCTTTGATTCCTATGATATTTCTTGCCAACCCTTCTGTAATAACCATGTCTACCACTCCTGCAGCCAACTTAAAAGGATCCTCCATCCTCCTCGCATCTTGTAGAGGATATGTGGAGAATAATATGAAGAAAAGAATGGAATTGGTTACTGAGGCATGGGAAAGATCACAAACCATCAATTCCCTTGCAACCAGGGCACATAGTTTGCTCGAACATTTGCAGGTGGAGTTAAAAGATGACGAACATTTTTATTTGAAGACGATCCTTCCTTTTGGCACCATTTGTAACAACCCTAGTTGAATATATGCTTAGGGATTATTAAGTAAAATTTATTAGGTAATTAATTTTTCTAACATGTTATTAACTAAACAAAGATTGGCATAATAATATTAATTAAATATTTATTAATTAATTAACTGTTATAATTTTGATTAATTAATTAATTAAATATTTAAATACCTATCGCAATGAATGAACAGGGTAATAAATTTAAGAGGGTTAATAAATTTAATTATTTAATTAAATGATCTATGTATACTAGGGGATAAGAAGCATTAAAAATAAGGATAAGGAAACATTAAATAATAGGGTAAGGCATTAACTATGTGGATAAGATAATGAATGTGTAGATAAGGAAATAAATGAGGAAAAAGGGTGGTGAAGGAGGGATATGAGCGGAGGAGGTTTACGAAAAAAGGGGGATTATCATTCTACTAGTTTTTGGGAGAGTTTGAGTTCTGTAGTCGGGAAGGATTAGTACAGGGGGCACCGGTTTGCTTGGGTTTTTGGGCACGGGGGCCAGGATATCCATATGGTATCCTGGAGCTAGGAAGTTGTTCCTAGTTGGCAGGGAGGAAAACTCGGTTTTTGGGGCATAGTTTTGTCAAAGCAACAGGCTGGGCAGAGCAGCAGGGAGGACATTCAGAGGTCGGGAATTTAGCATCACACAAAAGTATTTTTAGGTATGCATTCTCGTGAATATGTAATGGGTATTTAAAAATATTAGCATGTTGTTAATTAGATTTCTGCTGCTTATATGAATTTTTGCTACTTATATGAGGAATGAAATAAATTAATTAGAATTAAATTTTATATGTTTAAATTTATGAGTATTTTTAGGCTTAATTTAAAATTAGGTCCTTACATAATGGTATCAAAGCCCTGGTTCAAAATCTGGAACCAAGGGCCTACCTACCTACCTACCTACCTGCCCAGCCTGTACATGGAAGAATATGAGCACGCTAGGTTTTCTCAAGGTAATTCAACTGTTATGAAATGATTTCAAAGTCAGTTCATTATTTCATATGACTTGCATAGTATTATCATCTGGAAATTCCTTTTCTGCAAACACAATAAGGGAGTATGGAAAATTCTAGGATATGAGTCAATGTCACCTTGCTCATATCCTCTCGGTCTAGGTTGGTGCTTTTCCAACCATGGGGGTTTTTCTAAGTGATCTAAGGTATCAAATACGATCCCTGGGGAGTTAATATGACCTCAAACTAGTGAACTAAAGATGTTGTTAGGAACTAATTTAGACTGAAATCTGCAACTAAAATGTTAGGTCAGCCAACAAATATGCCTAAATAATGATCCTAGATGATAAAGCACTAAGTAAATTCACTAATGGGTGATAATATCTTTCTCTTTCTGCAATAAAAGTTGCAGATTAGTGAGCTAAAACACCCACAAAATGAACACAATCAAAGAGCAAACTTTTGATAATGAAAGTACAAACTCAAAAGTATGAAATTTCACTCTAATTTCCTTCTATCTCTATGCTAAAAGGTTCATATCAACAAGTTAATCTCGCTGGAAATGATGAATAACCACTGTATGAATGCAATATTTTTATTTTATATGATGCGTAGATGAATGAAAATAAAAAAAAATCGCTATAGTTTCTCACTAAATCTGCACTATAAAGTGCAGATCAACAAGCTAAACTTATTGTTTTTGCTAGAAAACACTACGGAAATGCAAGTTTTTTATTTTGTATGATTGCAGTGAAAAAAAAAAAACGCTATAGTACCTTCCTATTTCTGCAACCAAAGTTGTATAACAACAAAGCTAACTTAGCCCAAAAAGTTAAAAAAAAAACACTCCAAAACAACATTTTTTTTTATCAAAATATATATATATATATATATAAAATCCATGCAAATGCATTCGGAAAAATGAATTCATGGCCATGGTTTCCCTTACAGAATCCCATATTGGCAGAGGAACTGCACTTCATTTCCAATCTCAGATGGGTTTTTCGCTCGTATTCTCTGGAGGATTTAAACTGTCACGAAGACTTGGAAACCCACCTCAGAAACATAGGTGTATTGTCAAAATTTCCAAGGTAAACAATGAAAATTTGAAGGAAAACTAGCAAGGAGATCTTTCTTAGGGATCCTAGCCCAACAATGATACTCTCCATAGCTTGCACCTCCACTACCTAAGTGAATAATTTGAGCGAATATAAAAACAATTTCTCTAAGGAAGGAGAAAATAGAAGTCAGTCGAGACCAAACACATAAACGCCACGCAGTGAGTCACATAGAGGAGAAGATCACAAGGGAAAACAAAATGAGTGCGCTACGCATCAATACACAGGAGCCTACGGGGGTCAATATGCAGACCTAGTGCCAAGCCACGAGGAGTACCATATCACGGCGATAATAAGGAAAAGAAAAAAAAAACACAAATCGCGCGCATCAAATGTATA
>SNQJ01S0120798.1:21042-39851 GCA_010110895.2 Picea sitchensis
TGTTGTTTGGCTTGATTGGAAGACTGTGGAAAACTAGTTCTCTTGTGTTTTCCAAGTATGCAAGACTCACATGGGGGAATTTGCTCTTTAAAGATAGGTAGACCTTTGACCATGGAGTTTTTCTGAAGAAGACTTAGACTCTGGAATGGTAGATGTCCAAACCTTGTATGCCAAACCATTGTTTCATTCATGGTTTATGCACTATGTGCATAAGGTTGACTCAGATTTGCATTTCTGAGGGTAAGGGGAAACATCCTATTTGGAGTCATATGGATTTCAGAAATTAATTTTCTGTTGGGTTTTCTATCATAAATTTTGCAATATGCTCCCTCAAAAAGTACATTATAGCCTTTTTCAATGAGTTATCCTACACTTAGCAAATTATGTTTCAAATCTGGAACATGATAGACATTGTTTATGTCTTTCTTTACATTCTGTTTAGTAAGAATAGGAACAGTTCCTTGTCCTTGAACTTTGACTAAGTAATCATTTCCAAGTGTAATATCAGATGAGATTTAAGAATCAATGCATGAAAGTAAATCTTTGTTACCTGTCATGTGATTGTTGCATCCACTGTCTAGCAACCATAGATCTTTAGGTTGTTCTTCAGTCTTGTGGCATGAGAGAAACATACCTCCTGAGTTTTCTCCCGTGTGATTTGACACATGTGCTCTGCCTGAGAGTTGATCTGCTTGCTTCTTCCTACATTTAGATTCATAGTGCCCATACTTTTTGCAGTAATAGCATTGTATGCTTGATTTCTCATTTGATCTTCTCCCTCTGCCTCTTTGAGGCTGAAAATTTTGATGTTGATTTTGTTGTTGTTGACTCCGACCTTGGAAATTTTGATTTGGATATTGTTGTTTGTTACCTCCACTGTAGTGAGGATTACTTTGATTTTTCCCTCTTCCTTGGTGACTTCTGCTTCTTCCTCTGCCTCTCCCTCTGCTGAAGGAGAATTGAGTTTTGAAGGCATTGGAGATTGACTCATATGTGAGATGTAGTCTGGTTTCATGTGTCGCCAGAGAACAAATTAATTCATCTGTTGAAAATTTTGACAGATCTTTGGATTCAAGGATTGTTGTTACAACCATTTTGAATTTCTTTGGTAAGCTTCTGAGAATTTTCTCAACAATTCGTTGATCAGTGATGGTTTCGCCAGTCAATCTGATCTGGTTCACGATTCCCATGACTCTGGTCATGAACTGATCCACATTTTCAGACTCTATCATCCTTAAAGTCTTGAATTGTGTCATCAAGGTCTGTAGTTTAACTGTTTTGACCCTGTCATTTCCTTGGTAGGAAGATTTAAGGATGTCCCAAGCCTGTTTTGAAGTACCAGTGCCTGTGATTTTTGAAAAAATCAAATCATCTACAGAATTTTGAATCCAAAATTTCGCTTTGTTTTCTTTGTTCCTCTGTGTTGCCTGAGCAATTTTCTGTGCATTTGTCATGGCAGAAAGGGGACTGGATCTGGTTCCACATATCCAAGATCCATTGTATCCCAGCACTCTTGTGCTTGTAGGAACGATCTCATCTGAAGAGACCAAAGCTCGTAATTCTTTCCCAGAAGAATCGGACCCTGAGTTGGTCCTAAATTGCTAAACGACGCCATGATTTTTAAATTTAAAAAAAAAATTACAGAAGTACAGAGGAAAATTTCATATTTACCTCCGATTTCCGAAACGCTGATTTGCCGATGGCCGAAGGGAGCTTATCGGGCTTGAATTGGCCCTTAGTCTCCATGCAATGTGACCACATGCCTTAATTTAAAACGCTACGGTTTTTTCCTGTTTTTGCCTTTCAAAATGCCGAAACACGAAAATTCACCTTTGGACTTTTCAACAGTCCAGATCGTGCTGTGATCTGACGGTCCATATCTTATCGAGATATCGCGAATCGGTATTTCAAGATTTCTGATGATGAGCTCTTATGACTCCTCGATTCCCCGATCTCTGATTTACCGATGGCGCTTTCCTTTCGGGAAATTTCCCGATTCCTTTGATCTCTGCCACGCGTCCCAACAAATGGACGGTCGTGATCTCTCCTCGCAATTTCGTGATTGGATATGTCCCAGCCATCTCGTCTCCAGGATCCATGAAATGCTAAATGCCGATGCACCGATTGACTCTCCTGATCTCGTCTACGTGTCTCCTCAAGATGGATGGCTGCGATCGTTTACGGGGTTTTCACCACAAAGAAAACTGATCTCTTGTCCTCAGGATTCGCGATTTTCCGAATCCCGATATGCCGATGGCCCTTTATTTTCAGGGCTTTTCCCGAGTCCTTGGATTTACGACACGCATCCCTTTATGATGGACGGTCCTCATCGTTTCGCGATTTCATGACGTGCGACTCCAAAAGTTCTGTCAACTTGAAACCCTAGATGTCGAAATGCCGACGGTTTCCTTGATGTCTGCCACATGTCCAAACAAGTGGATGGACGAGCCTTTATCACTATTTCGCGTATCGCAATTTTGCGAGTTTCGAAGTCATGTTACTACGGTCTTTCAAAACCACGAACTCTGAAATGGCGATGTGACGATGCTTTGATCTGTGGCCACCTGTCCTCTGAGAGGGACGGCTATGATCTTATCGCGATATCGTGAATCGTGATTTCGGGAGTTTCGTCGTGGAGTGTCTTTTGTCAACGAGACCTCTGATATCCCGAACTCCGAAATGTCGATGGAGTGATGGCCTGGATCTGCTGCCACCTTTCCTTTGAGATGAACGACTCACAGGTCCTCTCGATATTTTGCGATATCACGTATCGGAGTTTTGGAGTGCAATTGTTTGCTCGTCCAACTCACGATTATCGATTTTGCGATGAGATAAGATCGACGGCTCACGATCTTTCTCGATCCAACGGTCCAGAATGACTCGTGATTTCGCGATTCACGAATTCTCACGACAGACGTATGACCTTACACCTTGCGATTCATGAAGTGCCGAGATCTCACCACGTGTTTCTAGATGGACGGTCCAGATGATGTCGGGATTTCGCGACTTCACAGGTCGAAATTTCTCCTGTGTGCTTCAAACGACTAAACATCGTGCACCTTCTTGCTAATCTAACAGTTGTCGGGCCTTTGCGCAAGATCTGACAGCTGAAATGATTTCTCCTTTTCCACGATCTCCTCGTCCCTTCTAAACTGGTTTCCCGCCTTGGATCCATTCACAGGACGAGTTTTATGGCCACAATGGTTGTTCCTTGCATGTTTGATGCGATCTTTGCCGAATTTTACGGAATTTTCTCCTGCGAAAGAAAAAATTTGTGAATCTTTCAAAGATTTGAAAGAATTTCACGAATTCTTTGTCCGTTGCTACAATTTTTTACGGATTTGAAGAATTCCTGCAATTCTTTAAACGCTTCTTCTTTCTTTAACAATCTTCCACGAATTTGAACAAATGTACGTGAAAACTTCACTATTTCTTCCTTCTACAGGAATATTTAACGAAGTGAACGAATTCTTCGAGTTCTCGCCTCCTACATCTTTTCTTTGTCAATCTTTGACGATTCTTGAAAACATTACAAGAATCTTTAAAGCTTCTTCTTCTTCGGTCTTTGCTTCCTCGTTCTTTCGAGCGTAGTATGCTCTGTAACCTCTGCAAGCTTCCTACGCTGATCTTTGAGCGTATGACGGTTTGCTTCCTCATGGAATTTTCCTTCGAGGATGTTTCGAGAGTATGATGAACAACTCTCCAATCCTTGTGAAAAAGACTATGTAAAATGCTTCTCGAGATCCGTGTAAGATCTTCTCTGTGAGGATTGTGTTGCTCTCCGGACTGTGTGAAGAGGCTTACAGCTGAAGCTCTGATACCATGATAAATTGTGAAGCAAAGAGAAATGCAGAGAGAAAAGAATAGAATAGTATATTGAAATGTATGAAGAAGTACTGAAGAAGTTAAGAAGTACAATGCAATGGGATATGGTTGAGCTAAATAGGCTCAAGCAAGACAAAAATAGAAAGTACAACTATCCAGTACAGTTGGTAGGGTACAGTCAGACTGTTGAGGTTACATTATATTTAACACCATTTTCGGCTGCACCCCAACAGCCATGCCATCCCATCTGCCAGAGTCACCTGAGGTCGACCTTGAGGTGAGGCAGGGCGCCTTGCCCTAGAGAGCTAAGTTGTTGTAGGCCTTCATGGAGACCGGACCACTGTTACAGACCCTGCTCTTGACAAGCATGCTTCCTTAGTGGAGACACCCACCCCCAGCCCTGGATTCTGTGGAGATCCCCAGAATATCTATGTCCTCATTGCCTAATTTTCCACTCCCCATCAATCCCCTGTGTAAAAAACTGGAAGTCAATCGGGGTTCGGGATTTGGCGATTGCAAAGGCCGGACACAAAAAACACAACGCAACGATAACTGTCGAATCGTGAAATGGGAATAAGTTATGGGCCAAACACTTTGGGGCTTTGGGGTTTACAAGCATCCAAAGCAAAAAGGAAAATGCAACAACTAATCCCGAATCACGAAATGTGAATAAGCTTTTGGGCCCACCAATTCAGTTCGGGGGTTTTAAGAATAAAGAATTTTATGCACTTTTAACAAGTAAATTATGAATGTTGAATATCTCGACTTTGGTTCAATATGCCTTTATATTAAAATCACTCATTTTGGGTTTGGAGTTTTGAAACTCAAGAACTCTGTGCACTCCAAATAATTACAACGTTTGTTTAAATTAAAAACAATATAAATAATCCAAAAAAAAACTTAATTCAATGAACAGAAAGTAGGAGATATGAATCAAACGAGTTTACGAACTCGAAAAAAAATCAACAGAGAAAACACCTCCGAATACAAAATAACAACTTTTATTCAATGTTCTTTCATGATCAAACTCTTACAATCCGTTTTAGGTATTTATACAAACAAAAATGCCCCTTCGATCTTATAAAAAAGATTTAATTAAGCGGTAATGGTATCTCGTGGCCTGCAAAGGTTAAGGAAGCCAGCGCTAACAAATCCACCAATGGTGTCTCGAGTCTTGAAAGGTCAAGCCACCGATTTACCATTTTCACAGAGGCGATGAAATGATTACATCCTGACATACTCCCTCTTAATCATTTCAGAGAAAAACAAACTAAAAATATGTAAAACAAAATTGTTGTAAGCAATGCATCACAACTTGCAGACCCCAATATTTCTTCTATGGATTTTAAACAATTCATTTCCCAAAGGCTTCATAAATATGTCTGCAAATTGTTCTTCAAATATGCAGAACTGAACAAAAATTTCTTTACCATTTACCAGCTCTCGAATGAAATGATACCTTGTATCAATGTGCTTACTCTGCTTGTGAAAAACATGATTTTTTGACAATGCAATGGTAGATTTATTGTCACAGACAATTTGGGTTGCATCATTCTGGTCATGAAAAACTTCATTCAAAACCCTTCTCATCCACACAGCTTGACATGCAGCTGCAACTATTGCAACATACTTCGCCTCAGTAGAGGATAGAGTCACAATGGGTTGTTTCTTTGATTCCCATGCCACTGCTCCAGATCCAAGATTGAACACATACCCAGATGTGCTCTTCCTATCATCAATGGAACCTGCAAAATAACTATCAGTATATCTGATCAACTCAAAGTTTAATATTGATGTGTATCGGATACCAAAGTCAGTTGTTCCAACAACATATCTCAGGATCCTCTTTCTTGCTTTCCAGTGAGTACTCTTTGGACTCTCCATGAATCTCAAAATCAAGCTTATAGAAAACATGATATCAGGTATGGTTTTTGTTAAGTACATAAGGCTTCCAACCAGCCTTTTATACAGAGTTGGATCAACATATGGTATACTTGCTAAGTTTAATACCAGTTTCCATTGGTGTTGCAGCTGGCTTGCAATTCAACATTCTAAACCTTTTCAACACTTCATTTGCATAATTAGTTTGACAAATGAAAAATCCATCATCAGATTGATCCACTTCAATTCCAATAAAATAATTCATTAATCCTAAATTAGTCATCTCAAACTCTGCTTTCATGGCATTTTTAAAATCATCTACAGATATATCTCCAGTAAAAATCAGGTCATCAGCATACAAGCAGACAATCAAAATTTTACCTTCTTGGTTTACCTTTGTATACAAATTTGGTTCACTTGGACTTCTGTTGAATCCAAAACTGATCAGGTATTCATCAATCCTTCTATACCAAACTCTGGATGCTTTCTTCAATCCATATAAAGCCTTCCTTAACTTTTAAACTTTATCTCTCTGCTTATCAATCTCATAACCCAGAGGTTGTCTAACATAAACCTCTTCTTCCAAATATGCATTCAAGAATGTAGAATTAATGTCCATCTGATGCATGATCCATATATTCTGAGCTGCAATAGCTAAGACCATTCTCACAGTGTCAATTCTTTCTACAAGAGCACATGTTTCATTGTAATCAATACCTGGTTGCTGACTAAACCCCTGAGCTACAAGTCTTTCTTTGTACTTTTCAACTTCACAATCTGCATTCAGTTTAGTATTGTAAACCCACTTAACACCAATAATATTCTTACCTTTAGGTAAATCTACAAGATCCCAAGTGTTATTTCTTTCAATGGAATCAATCTCCTCATCCGTTGCTTTTATCCAGACATCCTCTTTAGAAGCTTCATCAAAACTTACAGGATCACACGCCATTAATGAAAAATTTGAAATCAGATCTACTTCTTCATTCTAATCATACAATTCTCTTAAGCTTCTATTCTTTTGTCCTTTAAATCTGTTTCTTAATGAATCTAAAGTGGGATTTGATTCACTACTTACTTGTGAATATGATTGATGTCCACAATCTCCAGATGGCTCACCACGCTCATGAGTTGTGGGCGTTCTAAATTGAGATGGGTTGAAATCTAGTGCTTTCCTTGTTGGAATTCTTGTTGTAGGTGTATCTACATGTGGAACTATCTGTCCATCTCCTTCAGTTTGCTCAGCTCCATCATCATCTTCTCAGGTTAACACAACTCCCTATGAAATTGATTTGTCAATACTTCCATCCCAGACTTCATCTTCTTTAAATTGAACATCTATGTTGATTACATATGTATGGGTGATGGGATTGTAGAGTTTATATGCTCTAGACTCTTCATTGTATCCAACAAAGATACATCTCTCGCTTATGTCGTCCAACTTCCTCCTCATTTCTTCAGGTACATGCGCAAATGCAACACATCCAAAAAATATGAAATGAGACACATTGCAAGGCTTACCATCCCAAGCTTCCTGAGGTACATGACCCCTCACGGTCTTGGTCAGACTTCTATTCAAGATAAAAACAGAGCAAAGAACCACATCTCCCCAATATTCATTTGAAAGATGCTTCTCTTTCAACATGCTTCGAGTCATATCCATGATGGTCCAATTCTTCCTTTCAACCACTCCATTCTGTTGTAAAGTATATCGAGTAGTAAACTGCCTTTTAATTCCATGAATATTACAAAATTCAATGAATTCATTAAGTTTGTATTCACCTCCTCTATGAGACCTTAAGATTTTAATGGTTTGACCACTCTCATTCTCAACCATAGACTTAAACTTCTTAAAACATCAAAGGCTTCAAATTTCTGTTTCAACAAATACAACCAAGTCTTCCTACTGAAATCATCAATGAAAGTCATAAAATAAACACAACCAGTTAAAGAAGGTGTTTGCATAGGTCCACATAAATCTGTGTGGACAATTTCCAATGGAGCTTTTGCTCTGTAGGAAACACCTGAAACAAATTTCTCTCTGTGATGTTTTCCAAGTATGCAGCTCTCACAAGAGCTTGCAGGTTGTTGAATACAAGGTAACCCCTTTACCATTTGTTTCTTCTGTAACAGATCTAAGCCACCAAAATGTAAATGACCATATATCAAATGCCATAACCAAGATTCATCTAAATTTCTAGCTTCATAAGCATTCAAAGAACCACTCAAATCATTTCTCATAACAATTGGAAACATTCTATTCTTTGTCATCTCTACTCTTGCAATCAACTGTTTGCTGGGTAATTTATCATAGATTGTACATACCTTGTTCTTGAAGAACACTTTGTACTTTTTCTCCATCAGTTGTCCAACACTAATAAGATTTCATTTTAAACCAGGCACGAAATAAACATCAATAATATTTCTTCTTTGATTATTCTTAGTATAAACTGGAACTACACCTTTACCATTAACTGTAACCTTAGAGTCATTTCCCAGTTTTACTTCAGACTGAATACTAGTATCAATACAAGAAAATAAATCATTATTACCAGTCATGTGGTTAGTGCAACCACTATCCAAAAACCAAATATCATTAACACTTTCCTGAGTGACATTACAATTCAAGAACACAGGATTTTGATCATACTCAGACTCATTTGTAATATGTGCAGACTGCTTTCCAACATCTGCATGTTTCTTCAAACATTTGTTAGCAAAATTCCCAAGATTCTTATAATATTAACATTGTACCTTAGTTTTATCATACCTCTGATTTTCTTTCTACCAGGGTTTGTTGTTGCTCCCTCTTAAATTAGGAGGATCCTGCTAGGACTTCTGCTCAGACTCTAATTCAGCTCTATTGTCCCTTTGACCAGAAAATCGAACTCCTCTACCACGAGTATGAAACCTTCCTCTTCCTCTGCCTCTGGTAACATGAAGTTGGGATTTGAAAGCATGCTCCAATGATCCTTCTTCATATCTAGATATTCTAGATTCATGAGCAACAAGAGAACCAGTTAATTCATCAATTTGCATTTCACTTAAATCTTTAAATTCCTCTATGGGTACAACTACAGGTTCAAACTTCTTAGGTAAACTTCTTATCACTTTCTCAATAACTCTCTTATTCTTAACATCATCTTGATACTTCCTGAGCTAGTTCACAACACTCATCACTTGAGTCATGAAAGTATCAACACTTTCATTATCTTTCATCTTCATATTTTCGAAGTCCCTTCTTAAATTCAGCAACATAACTGTCTTCACCTTGGACACACCTTGATAACAGGTTTCAAGAATATCCAATCCATCTTCGAAGATGCAGCACTATAAATCTTTGTAAAAATGGATTCATTTAATCCTTGTTGGATTAATCCAAGATCCTTGTTATCCTTCTTCATGTTTTCCTTCAGCAAAACACGGTCATCATTGGAGAGAGCCAATTATGCTGCTACATCAGTTGGCTCAGCATAACCATCAATAACATAGGTCCATAAATCCTAATAACATAAAATCGTCCTCATTCGAATATACCAAGAGTCATATGACTTCTCAGTTAGAATAGGAACATGAACTTAAGAAGAACTACTACTAGACACAACCATTTATATAAAATTTGAAAAAATTCCATGCAGGAAAAACAAGAGGTTAAAATTTTGGCACTAACAGGAAAAATCTGCAATGAACTAAGCAATTGCAGTATGGACAGCTTGCTCTGATACCAAATGTGAAAAACCAGAGGTCAATCAGGGTTCAGGATTCGGTGATTACAAAGGCTGGAAACAAAAAACACAACGCAGCAATAACTGTCGAATCGTGAAATGCGAATAAGTTGTGGGTCGAGCACTTTGGGGTTTCGAGGTTTACAAACACCCAACACAAAAAGGAAAATGCAACAACTAATCCTGAATCACGAAATGTGAATAAGCTTTGGGCCCACCAATTTAGGTTCATGGTTTTGAGACTAAAGAACTCCACGCACTTTTAACAAGTAAACTTCGAATGCTGAATATCTTGACTTTGGTTCAATATGCCTTTATATTAAAATAACCCATTTCGGGTTCAGATTTTTGAAACTCGAGAACTCCATGCACTCCAAATAATTACAACGTTTTTTTAAATTAAAAACAATATAGTGAATCCAAAAAAAAACTTAATTCAATGAACAACAAGTAGGAGATATGAATCAGACGAGTTTACGAACTCAAAAAAAACATCAACGGAGAAAACACCTCCAAATACAAAATAACAACTTCTATTCAATGTGATTTCACGCTCAAACTCTTACAATCCGTTTCAGGTATTTATACAAACAAAAACGCCCCTTCGATCTTATAAAAAGATTTAATTAAGTGGTAATGGTATCTCATAGCCTGCAAAGGTTAAGGCGGCCACCACTAACAAATCCATCGATGGTGTCTAGAGTCTTGAAAGGTCAATCCATCGATTTACCGTTTGCACAGAGGCGGTGAAATGATTACATCCTGACACCCTCGTACATCATGTGCCCTCTCCGTAAGGCCCCGCTGATTCTCTTCAGGTGAAGTCTATTGTCTCCTCTTCTTATCACAGCCTCTACCTACGTACCAGAATTACAAAACCCCCAATTGTTGCACTTATCACTTCTCCTCAATCCAGCTTGGCAGTGGCATCAATCTCCTACAAATTGTTGTTCGCCCCAATGCTTAACTAACTGGACTCTGCCATCACAAGAGGACCTAATTTAAAGTTTGTCAAGATGCACTAAACAAGTTATAATAATCTATTTCATTAGGTTAAATCATTATTTCGTCAATCTAAACTATGGAAATTCATTAAATTTGTATGGGTAATGGATGATGTAGTCTTCCAATCAAAAAAACATACTAGTCTATTCAAAAATTGGTTAGGTCTCCTTCATCGAATATTGATTGGTCTCTTTCATTGAAGTGATATTTCAATAAACTAGAAAAGAAAGAAGTTTATATGTTCTAGATTTGTTATATAAACTCGAGTGTTTATATTATTATAAAAGCTTTCATTTTAGGTTGGAAGACATAAATCTCAGAATCTACACTTATAGGAATTATCAAAATTAAAAGTGATTTATTTTTGTGAATGGAGTAGAAAAGATAGAGTTATGATCAAAGTTATGGTTACAACAAGTTATTTGTTTCATTCACTCATAATGTAATTAGTCACTATGGTTTTAATTGAATAATTTTAATTGAATGTTGATTTAATCTTAACTTTAATAGGTATGAGGGGTGTTAAAATTTTAATAGAAATGATTTTTTTTCCAATAATGAGTAGTGTAACATCCAATCTTTGTATTATGTAGAGGATACATGGTACTCTTGAAACCACAAAATTTCCACTTCTCTTGCTTTTGTACTTTTCTATAACATGTTCATCCATTGAGTTAGGCTCAACTCAACATTTTAGAGTTTTGATATTATAATTTGTTTATTGTCTCATACAAGCACAAGTAATCAATCATATATACAAAAGTAGACATCTACATACAAAAGGAGGAGAATCGGTTCCTAACATAACCACATTAAATCAACATAATTACAAATAAATCATAACACTATCTTTATGGAAATTAATCACCTACTAACATTATCTTTATGGAAATTAATCATCTAACCATAGGCTCGTTGTCACCTTTAATATTTCCACAATAAAGTCACCCCTACAGTGAGGTTTCCTTTCACAAGAACAATTTCCTAGAATTTGTAGCTTATTTACTCTTACAACTATCACAATCCACCAACTCTTATTCACTCTTACAACTATCACAATCCACCAACTTTTTTTCCCCATCAACCTACACCCCAAGGAATGAGATCTAGTTCTCTACCAAAGAGTCCCTTGGGATACCCCACTTCATTCCAACTCTAACATACACCGGCGAGAAAATCTCATATATGAGAGAAAAATCTCTTGTGTACTCTTTGCATGTCCAAAACTATGGAATATATTTGCATACTAATAATACACCATGTGTCTCCTAAAAATTCCATGTATGTCTCTTGGAATGTAATCTCAAGGTTATAAAACTTAGGATAACATGAAAAAAATTACTTCAGCTCACAATATAAAAGAATATTATTTTACTTTGACACCCTTCGCTCCGTAAGCCTCATTTCTTTCCATAATCATGACCCCATGTTTTTGGCCTTCTTCATTTTCAACTTGTGATGTATTTTTTAATTATCCATCAATACATAATTTACATATTACATCATTATTCAGGAGCCGGGGTAAAGCGGAAGAAGGGTTCAGAATGGAGGACGAGTAGGAGAAGCAAACACACGATGATTTTTCATGGTTAAATAAAAATTATACTTTTGATAACAGTGTGAATCTCATTTCCCGTGAAGCAATTAATCTTTCTACAGAACATTAAATAAAAATTATGTTTTTCATACATTAATTTTTCATCAACATTTTTTTTAGTAAAAGTGTTTTACTAAATTAATTAATCTTATTCATCTATATCATAAAACAAAAGAGATGCAAAACTAACATGTCCCTACCTTATATTGAGATATAAAAAACGACAATTGCAGGAAGAGACTTTATCTAAGTTACACTAGATATCATTTTGGATTGAGAGAAAATATAAGTGAAGTGAGGTAGGATATATAAATCAAAATAGCACACTCAAATGTATATCTGAGTGAGTTTTTGTAAAGAGTTTCTTTATGATAGCAGGGGTCAACATTTACTTTATTACATTTTATATGGAATCAAATTTAGTTTTGAGTGTTTGTTTTAGAGACTAGGATCATTTTAAGGATGGAAATTTATATTAAAATGCAGAAATCGAGGATAATATTACTAATATTTAATATGTAAAATATAAAATGTTTGGAGATAGTTTTGTAAAAATATTCAAATTTCTAAAAATTTTATAGTAAAATAATTGTATTCTATGGAATTTGGGCCAATCATTTTTAGAAAAAATTGAAATTGGCTAATTGTTTTTTAGAAAAACCATAACATTGATAAAATTTAGTTCCTAAAATCATCTATACTTAAAAACCCTTTTCAAATCCTCAATTATATCATAATTTGTTAATTAATAAATAATCTAAAAAACTTATATCACAATTTCTTAATTAATGAATTAACTATGAATGTGATTTTCTCTTTTTAACATTAACATTAATCCAATTAACGATGAGTGTCTCCCTTTTAACATTAATATTAACCCGATAATCTAGCTCCATTTGGTTTGCATGCATCACAATGGTGACCTAGGTTTGATCCATGTTTGTGCTTACTTATTCTCATGGAGGTTTCAAGGGAGATGTTGATGGATTTGGATATGGATCCGTGGACTATGGAATGTTTGGGTATGGATACCTGTTTGGGTTTGTGGTGTTTCTTCAATTTGAACAAGAATTGGTTCATATGTTTTCTTTACTAGTTATGCTACTAGGTCTTGAAGTAGCAATTATATTGTTCATATAGTTTAATTGGTAACAATATTTTTTATAATTGGATTTCATATTCACCCTTAGGTATAAGTATTAATTGTTCAATGAAACTTCTCACTTTTAAACTTATGATGCATTCTAGTTCTTAGAAAATCTAAAACCTAAATTAAAAATATGTTTTAAGTCCTCGTGGTGGGTTTTGACATGTTAATATATAGAGTTATGATGCATAGACAAACTATTAGGTCCTAATGTGATTGGTATTTTCCTTTGATATTATTTTTCATTATGTATGTTTTAGTAATCATTTAAAATATAAACACTAAAAGCGAGGAGACAAGGATATTGGAAATGCTAGACACAATTTGAAGTTTCATAAAGTATAATACATATAAACAATAAAAACATGGGAAAAAACTTTATCCAATATCTTATTTTTATTTCCTTATAGGTAGCTAAAGCCATAATAAAAAAATATCCAATCTTTGCATGCAATTCTCCTTTTCCATGCACTGCAATTTTCTTATTTGTGAATTAGGTAATGCACATGTCAAACTTTAGGGATATCGATTTGAAATAAAATTTGTAAATGAATAAAACATACAAGATATTAAAAATAAAGTTTAATGTATCTTTAAAACAACAAATACAAATATGGTAACTAATTCTCTATAGTTCATGGGTTTGATGGTAACTAATTCTCTATAGTTCAGGGGTTTGAAGTTTTAAAGTACATGTTTTTGGCCATGTGAAATATGAGCTTTAATTAAAATGAAATGTAAGTTTCTATGTTGATGTTACTTCGTTCAAATATGATTTCATATTTCAATGATTTCAAGAAAGTGAATTGAATATCTTTATTTATCAGTGGACAAATTTGAGTTGGTATAGAGGTACTTGAGAATCCTATCACAACAAGATATTTCAATTGCTTTACCCCCTTTAGTACACATTTTTTCCTTATAACAAGATACATATTTTTTCTTATTAGCACTTTCTAAAAATGTAATGCAGAAAGTAACAAGACAATGGAAAACACAATTGCGTTGTTATGTTCTGAATGAGGAATTTTTTGAAAAAAATTCATTATTCAAACAAAACAATTGCATATCTAGCACCTAACAATCCAATGAGTCTTGGGATGGTATTTACCTTCCAGCTAGATATATTGGTGATGTTGCTATTAAATGGTTGAAAGGTATTCCTCCCTTCAGCTCCATAATATCATAAATAAAGACCTATTGAAATACATGCTAATGATTCTTGCATGTTGTTTTTGCAATAGTGGGTCCAAGCTTGTGCGACCCTCCTACATAGCTAGGAAATGGAAATGACATTGTAAGTTCATGTTAGGGTGAAGGATGAAAGGACTAATAACAAGGAGTAAGGAATGAATGTAGGGACCTATTGAACATGCTTGAAGGGGTAAAGATTTATGTCACTTTATTAGGAGGTGAACTAAGACTTGCAAAATTTGGGCCCTCATGGAATTGGAGCAACTATAGTTGATGTAAAGAATTTAGGTTCGATGGAATTAAATATAGTAACCTAATGATGCACAAAAGGAAGTAGAAGTGGGAATAGATGGAGTGGGATAAGTATAAAGGAGTAAAATGGAAGAAAGAGAAACAAACGGCACAAATAGCAAAGGTGAGTCCTGGCAAGAAAAACATAGGGTTTTTCCAAGGGAAAATTTTAGGGGCTAAATTTTGCCCATGGGCTAATTTTCCACTATTTTTTCCGAAAAAAGATTCACCAATTTCCATTTTTCAAAAATTGAATTGCCCAAATTCTATAGAATAAAATTACTTTAGCTCAAAAATTGCCAAAAAGTTATGGAAATTATATAAAATCCTTAGAAATTTGAATATTTTTACAAAAATATCCCCAAACATTTTACACTTTGCATATTAAGGTCTAGCAAGATTCACCAAGGTTTCTACATTTTAAAATAAATTTCCATATTTGAAATTATCCTTAGTTGTGGCAAGAGCAACAAAGGACACACAAAAACTTAGGGAAGCCATTGCCACATTGAAGGATACATTGTCGAAGAACGATTTTTACATGGGATTTAATATATGTTTAAATGTGGAACATTTAATGTTGGAGATCAATATTAACTTAGATGCCCAACATTAATCCACCTCTAAGCAAATAAATATGAAGTTGTCTAAGTTTATATTTGGTTTTCTAAGTTTGAAACCAAATAAAATTGTCTCTTGCCTTGAAATGAGGCCAAATAAGACCTCAAATTTAAAAATTATGATTGAAATGAAATATTCTTAAAAAAATGTTCAATGCTTGGTAAAAACTTTAGGTTAAAATATTTTGAACTATGTGCCATACTAATGGAAAATTGGTGAACCAATTACAATAATCCACGGCCTAAAGGAAAGAACTAATAAATTTATTATTTAGTAATTCAAAATAATATCCATTCATATTATGAAGTTAAAGTTTGGAAATATATTTTTAGAAATCTGAACAAATGAAAATTCAAATGAATTTGACTCAACAATTACAACATATTTGACCGAAGGAAGGTATAACAACTGCTACTGGTGGATTTTACCTGCTGCAAAAAAACATTAATAAACTTAAATATAAACTAAGGTTAGGGTCTTCACACATATGAATCTAGATAAAAATGTGGAAATTGTGTGAGCATGAACCTGCTCACATAGGAACACATGTGTGTTATTAAGAATGTACATGTGTTCTTCATTTGACAGGATTGGAAATCCCCAAGCCACCACTGTTCAGGATGCCAAATCATCCCTAGACAAAAATGTGCATGTGATCTTAATAGCTCATGTGCATTCCTCACATTCCTAGGAATGTTCACGTGTTACTAGGAACGTGTATGCATTCCTTTGATTAAAATTGGAAAATGGGTCAAACAACCTATTTCACTAATAGATCGATTGTGTCACAAATTTTTAAGGGACATTGAGAAAATTTATACCCTCACTCTACTAACATGGTGTCTACACTCTCCTAACATGGTCTCCAATTGATTCCAGATATTTATGTGAAGGATTTTAATTTTTTTTTATTTTCCTAATTTGTTTAAATGTTTAAAAAATAAACATAAATTATGTTTTCCATTACTAAATTGTAGCAAACTTAATTAACATGGATCCTAGAGAAAACCCAAAATTGACACCACCACAAGAAGGCACACAAAACCCCAACCCACAACCGACAAAAACATACAAGGAGATTGATGAAGGGTTGAGGTCTCCAAGAACTCTTGTTCAAGACTTATGGAATGTGGGATATTTGTGATGATTGTCACTAGCCATTTCCCTAGACATCATTGCATCTTCCAATTCAAGTGCCCAAGGAAAATTAACTAACATTTCTAATTATAGGAATAGAATATTTGAATATTAAAGGACCAAGCTAGATAAAAATAAATTTGTCGACCTAAAAATTACATAAAAATTGTTGATTACATTATTTATTGCTTCTAGAATCAAAGTATAGCAACCGGTCACAAAGAGACGCATTTGTATGGACTAGTGTAGCTACCAACCATTTTTAGAGAATGGGCTGGATATGTGGTTTATGGTTTTTGACAAACCTCCCTGCAAGAATAGGGAGGTGCTTCTATATTTACTTAGAAAATTGTGGGCAAAGTTCATTTTAGGTTTCCATGTCAGCTACTTTGACATTGGTGAATTCCATTGGGTAGGTTCTGGGTCCGCATAGGATAGATAAAGTACTAGGAAAGACCCATTTCTAGGTCATCATTCTCCTAGGGAAATTCCTAGGCCCCCTTCCCAATATCCTCCCATCACATAAAGAATCATCCATAAATAGGCATCCATATCGTTTGACTCGAAGCATGGTGAAACACAACACTTTTATAGGATTTTACTACTAGGAAATACCTACATTTAATGTTAGGAGATCATTTGGTCCTTGAATACACACAATAGAGTCCATCCAAGAGAGGGCACATGGACATAATAGGTATTGATGTGACCCTCGTAAATGTTCAATTTATGAGAAGAATTCTTACAGGTCAATTGAGGCCACTATATGTACTGTATACCCAGGTATGGGGTACCTTTCATAAATCCACCATAGTTCTACACTTATTCTCTAGCAATCTCATTGATCTTCTACTATTCTGCTACATTGTAATATTGTTGTTGTGTTTCTGTAGGTTCTTTATGAGAAATAAAATATAATATCATTGTGTTTCTACAAGATGAAGTATCATACAACGATAAACCATTTCCACCTGGAATGGAAATATCACCCCCTTCATATGTATCAAGTGTTGAGTTCAAAATTGTTTAAATGTGAATTTTTTTATAATGTTTGGTTGAATTTCAAATTTTTATACTAATTTCATTGAATGTCAAGTTGCTTGTACCACCATCATCCCATCCACCACTATCCGCTTTCCCCCCATCATTATTCCCTAGCTACAGGACAAGACTCGTCCTTGGCCACCCTGACCTAGCTCTTGGGATACCACTTTCTTCCCCAACAGTTTTTCCATCCCTTGTAAAATTCATGGGGATTTATCACTTCCCACCCCCACCACTTTTCCATCCCATATATCCTTAATGAATCCACCTTTATGCCACACACTATTCATCCATGTTGCATGCCAAACTATTTCATCCACGAGGGATGCACCATTTCACTCTCACAGATCCTCCCATTCATCTTTTGATTTTTATAACATAGTCCACACGACAATTGATGTTTCGTAAAAATAGATTGTATAATTGAGTACTCCAGCCACTAGCATCTCTCCACCATTTCCTTAGTTATTCATGGTGACATAATTCATTGATGTTTTTTTATGTATCATGAATGGAATTGATTTTATGCATTTTTATTTAAATTTTGTTCTTTTATTCTTGTAATATTTCTATGATAGCATAGTTGAGATATTAGGGTTGCAAAGGAGGGAAACACCCTCGTGAATGTTAGTATCATCTATGGTTATTTTTCTCAGCTTGAATTATAAAGTATAATTGTGTAATGTTCTTAATTCATTGTAGAAAAAAAAACTTATTAGAATATTGTTTCTTTGTCCCATCTATAGAGAGATGAACCACACCTAGGCACAAAATGAGTCGAGGTATTTCTTCGAGTAAGAGGTGAAAGATAGACTTCTAGGATGCACCTGATATTTACAAGGGTTGAAGTGGTCAATGAGTGACCAATGCGTGTCATTTTGTATCTAGGGAACCATAAGTTATTCTTCCATGTTTGGGCACTTAATTTCATTTTGTATATTGGGAAATATGTGCCATTTTGTAAAAAAAATAGAGTCGAGACTATTTTGAATACAAACACACACACACACACACTCATTTCATGACACATGTTTTATGAATATAATTTCTTGTTTATTTGATGTTGATTAATGATGATGATTATTTACCCATATACATTTGTAAATTAAAAAAACAACAAGTATCCCCCTATATGTTTATAAAGTGAAAACACAATAAGTATCATCTCATTTAATTAATATCATTACGTTAATCAATTGTCCATTGGGTCACCTTACATGGACAAAAGACATTAGTTTATATATGTTAAACCAATTATGGTAAAAATCATTTTGTAGCTTGATGCAATTTCAATCTTGTATGTGTAACATTGAACTGTATCTAGGTCAACTAACATGAGGAC
>SNQJ01S0120801.1:0-14526 GCA_010110895.2 Picea sitchensis
TCCAGCAAAACATGAATCAGATTCAGAGCGGACCGCACGGCTATATTATCCAGGGAAATATGGACTGACCATATCTATATAAGGTAATAACGTCGGTTCCTTACGACATGAGTATCGAATAACAATTTCATTCCTGATCGATATCTATCGAGATTGGTGTATGATATTAAGGACAGGAATAAATTTGAGACGGATCAGGGCAGAGGAATTGGAGCATGTTCTGTAAAGTCGGAGAAAACAAACAAAAGGAAATCGAATCACGCAGGAAAGGAAATAAAGCGGAGTCATACGCAGAAAGAAAGAATGAGCTGTTGAGAAAAAGAATCCAGAGATCCACTCAACCATGCCATGGATAAAGAGATATTAATGCCTGGGATTCCATCATCGAACGAACGCACATAATTTTGCCACCGCCATTGCAGCGCACTATAGAGTTCAATAGTTGACCAACTGATGCATGGCTTGCGCAAGCAAGTGCACTACTGTTCTGTAATTATTAAACTTGAAAGTTCATACTACAGCACTCGCAACTGATTTTTCTGTAGCTGGGCTAGCGGATATAGCATCTGCATATATTTATCGTCAAATCAAGTAATAATCATCACTAACTCAAGTAAAGATGGCATAAAGATGTAATCAAGTCATAATCATCATGAATTCAAGTAAAGATGGCATAAAGATGTCCGTTATTAGTTAAACTATTGGAGAATCATGGAAGAAACCATTACCATTTTGCAAAATAAAAATACTATTAATAAAAAGTAAAATCAAAATTTAAGGAAAAAATGTGGTGTGATAAAAAGTTAGAGGAAAAAATAAAATTAAGGTATTATAAAGATGTAATCAACCCTAATATAGAAGATCAAAATTATCTATCTGTTTTGCCAAGTGTAAAGAAAAAAATAAGCATTGTTAAGATAAGATAAGAACAAATTCTCACCAGCATGCCCATATTAGATCTCATAATCAAAATATTTGTCACACTACCAACCTTCCTAACCTCTCAACTCAACAAAAGTATGGTGATCTTGGAAAGCTTCTCTTAATACTTTTGGAGCGAAACAAAATTCTAAAGAATCACAAGTAATCATTTACCCTCTTAAAATCTGATAAACCAATTAAATCTTTATGAATGTTAATTATCATCAATCCTTATATAAATATATATATTATAGAATATACCTATATATATATATATATCATCATTATTGGAATATGCCCAAAAACTGTGTGATGTTTATCCGTTATCTTGGTTCGCTCGCTAAATCATACAGAATGTGTACGAGTAGTTTACGTCGTATGAGACGAATGTTTCTTCAATATTAATGTCAGAGTTTCTAAGAAAACTAAAGTGAATCGCCCCCGGCTTCTATTTTGTTATACGAATATTAAGAAAGCAAAAAGTCTATGCCCGCTTCTAAAATTTATCAATTATGGATCTTTTGTAGTAGTACCTCTATTGTAATGGGTTTAAGAGGCCTTTTGGATCGAAAGTTAGTGAATGTGCAAAGTAAAATATATTCTTTCTTTTTATTCAAATATTTTTAAAGTATATTCTTCTTTTATTGAAATATATTTGTGGGACATTTTTCTCATTGATCGTGAAGACTGATTAGTGATGATATATAAGTTTTAATTTACTATCATCTTTATATTAATGGAGGTTAGTATGTTTTTTAAGTATGGATGAAAGTTTTAATGTGATTAGTATTGTTGTAACTTACTAGATGTAGTACAATATAGAGAAATAGAAATATTTAACACATTTCAAAGGAACAACAAAATATTGAGAAGAATAATACTAGAAATAATACCTTTATTCAAAGAAAGCAATGTTCATTTTTCTCTTAGAGGGGGTAACCTCAATCATAGTGGAGCTCTATTACAATAATTGTCAAGACAAGCTTTCTCATGCCTCCTACTCTTATTTATACTAATTCTATCTTCTACGAGGAAGATCTTTCTAGAAGCGGAAGCTTCTATTAGGTCTTCTTATATTGGCGTGTTCACATTTATTAAATAGGTCTTACTAACTATGTCGGCATTTATTACATGGAAAATATATTTAGGCCTTATCAGCTAACGCTGGCCTTATGACATGGGAAATATATTATTCTATCTACGTGAGGGGTTAGGTCCCTAACATGCCCTCCCCCTTGAAAAAAAATCCTTGTCCTCAAGGCTTAAGATGATGAAACTGTTGCAGAATGGTAGTCGATTCCTAGGTGGCTTCTTCCGGTGGAGTATCCTTCCAATGAACCAAAAATTCATGTATGGTGCACTGACGAAGACGACACCCTCATTGGCCCAATACTGCTTGTGGTTGCAACCAAATGGAACCTTATTTATCCAACTCTAGTAGGGTGGTATGGGTGTGGCATTTGGTGCCAATCACTTTCTTCAAGGATGAGACATGTTAGGGAACTAACCTCCCTAACCCCTTATGTAGGTAGACCGATATATTTTCCATGTAATAAAAATCAATATTAATACAACCTAGTAATAAGGAAGAATAAGTCAAATGTAAGAAGACATAATAGAAGTTTCCGCTTCTAGAAGATCTTCCTCTAGATTGTTCTTTTGGTAGATAGATTTAACATAAATAGGAGTCGAGGGCATGAGAAATTTTTGTCTTGAGAATTATTGTAATAGAGCGCTTCTCTATTGGAGGTTCCCCCCCCCCAAAGAGGCAAATGAAAGTTGTTTCCTATCAATAAAGGTATTATTTTGGTGTTGTGGTTTCATCTATTGTGTTGTTGCATTGTTATTCTTTGCAATATTTCTGTTTTCAGCTATGATAATAGATCTGGTACCTTATAAGTGGTATCAAAGCACTTTCATTGGAAAAAAATTGTGGGTTATTTTTTTTTCAAGGTAGAGACATATTCTGACATCTTAAAGCTACAAAGGTCTGTCATTCAACACACACATACATGATTGGGGGAGCATACATGCAGGAACTACAAGTGGTACTTAAGCACACATTGTTGGCCACCGTTGTAACCCCTGTTGGTACCCCTTCGAGTGGTAGCGCATCAGACAACACCTATATACGAATCAACCTAAATATCCTGAAGCCCTCCGTAGATAAACCAATCGGGTGCCTGAATACTATATTATTGTTGGCCCTCGACCAAGTTTTGGGGAAACTTTGGTCAGTTTTGGAGGTTTTGGCCCACTTTTGGACTTCGAAATGTTGGTCGAAGTAGGAGCACCCAGGCGGAGCTGAGATTGTGGATATCACCTATTTTGAGGGTTTTCTGGACCGAGTAAGGGGTCCTCTGGCTTTTGTAACAGGTTTATGGGATGTCGTCCCATGGGTTTTCCCCATGTTTAGGCCTTATTGTAAGATTTTGTAAAGTATAAATAAAGACGAATGTATTGTAGAAGTAGTACCTCTGTGTGATAAGGAATGTATGTGGTCGAGGCTTTGTGCTGAACTGTGATTTTGTATACTGTTCTTAGTGCTTGTGATGCTCAGTGTGGAGTAGGTGCTAAGTGTTGTGATAGAGATTTTGGCTCTGTGCATTTGACCTATTTTTGGAAGGTGAAGAAGGAGGATCTAGTGCTTAGTGTGCATATCTCTTGTCTTGTGTGAAGTTTGACTCTATGGCTTAGTGCATAGAAGTGGTTGGATGTAAGATTTCGACGAATAATAAAGAGGAAAAGGAATTTGTAGATGTAGCCCCACCCTGGGGTGAACCACATATATCTGGTGTCTCATGGTTTGCTTTGTGCAACGTCATTTTTGTTATGCATTTGCTTAGTGCTTTTATTATGATATGTGATGAATATATATTTTGTTTCTTAAGTGATTTACTTATGTTAAAGGGTAAATGAATGCTAGACTTAACTCATAGTGCTAAATTCTCAGGATGCATAATCACTTGTTGCTACTGCGCTTATATGTCTTTGATTATGCTCTGCAATGTTAATGAGGTTAATAAACTGATGCATGTTCACTTCCTAAGTGTTAACAAAATATTATGCAAAGTTCTCTTATCACATAATCATGTCCCAACCTAGTTATAGACACATATGTCCTATAACCCCCCCTTCTTCTACCTCGGGTGAGACTTTGACTGCTTCCCAGGTGTTTCCTAAAGGGTCGGTAGTTAGAATTTTATTGGTGCGTTGTTAAGCATTGAACCCTGGGTCTGCCCCTATGCTGACAGACCTGTATCTGAAGGTGTCCAAGCATCATCAACTAGGGGACTGTAGGCTTCCCCTTCGACTGAACGTCGTTCTGCCTGCATCAACCTTGTAACTAAACAAAGAAGCAAGCATCACAGTGATCTAGCTAACGCGAAGCAGATCTTGTCGGTCATACTTGAGTATATTTCACCGCTGGTTGGCGCAGTTAACTGCGACAATATCCCTCATGATTTCGAGTACTCCATGTTCACTGCATACACTCCGAATGGAATTCACATAGTAGGGAGTCAATTAGGGAATATCCCATTGTTGAAGCACAATGACTTCAACTTAGGAGACCGGAGGAACTACGCCATACTAGCTCCTCAACATTATTTAATGAAGACAACTAGGGAAACCTCGTCTCATCCCGCAGCCATGGATCAAGGAGTTGGCATAGTCAACCATATTAAACATAATGAAGATTCCACATTTTGGTCACCACCATGAGGTTAATGCTTGCGTTAAGCTCCTTTTGTCGTGCTATCATGGCAGATATCTATGGCTTGACAGAAGAATTACTGTGGATCCAACGTTGATCTATCGGATCATAGGTTCAAGTATGAAGGGTCCTGAAACACAACAATTCTAACCAGGTGTTAGCACTGAGAGTCACCCTCATATTGCAGGAGGATAAGCCCAGTGCCCATCAGAGTGTTTGGTGGATGTTTGATTTATATGAGTGGAGGTAAAAATGGAGAAAAATCAATACAAGAATGATTTCAACACAGAATATGACAAGAAATGCATAGGGAAGTGAGGGCCACATTAACTTCAGTTAGTGAATTGAGTTTAAGTGTGAGCAGAGGGAAGACTTAGTGAGAGAGGCGAACAAGAATGCTATAGGCATCAAGCCTTCAAGCAGCTTGGAGAGGAAAAACTCAAGCTCAAGAATGATCTAGATCTCAAGCTTTAGACACCGAAATATGTCCAAATGACATAGTCACAATAGCATAATAATCAAACCTACATTATCATGCAACTACAACAACTCGCATGGATCCTCCATGCTCAAGTCATTCAGTGTGAGAGGGAAAAGATAACAAAGATCTGACTAAAACTGGTCACAGAGATACTGTAATCAAACCTACATCACAATAAAACTACAACCATCAATTAGATCCTCCATTCTCGAGTGTTTTAGCACATATTTTACAAAGAGATGAAAAGAGGTTGAATTTTATTAATGTGAAAGTCTCAAATGTGATACATAACCAGAGAACAGTTCTGGTATCAAAGAAATTATTCCTCCACGACCAACTCTTTCAATCTTTCCATTTATGGGGTGAGACGAGATTTCAACCACCATCCCCATTTCCATTAACTACTTTCATCAGGATCAGGATGGGGCTTGATGCCTAAGGAACCACTAGGTATTGCCAAAATCTCTTTAAGTCAACTCAACACCTTGAAACCGTGATGGTCTCATTTTGCAACTAACACGAGCATCTTCAGCCTTTGGCACAACTCACTTGAACTCCACACCTTTTATTTCATGCTACCTTGGGCCATGACCCAACGCTTATCTCCATAAGCGCTTTGGGAGTTTGCACTGTACAAAACCTATGCATAGCTCCCAACAAAACCTTGGATTCATGAAACCGTGAATCTGTCGATATGGCGCCATGCGCCCCTCTATATTGGATGACCCAGATTCACTTTGCACTTCGCGCTTCGCGAAGTTGTTTTTTATCCCTTCCAAAACCCCCAAAATCTGATCTTTCTAACTCTTGGATCAACTGCCATATGTCTTTGTAAGACCTGTGGTCTAGATTTACTTCGGACCTCAAGACTCAGGAAATTTGCACATTCCTCACTTCAATCTTCCCGAAATGACCTTCTCCACTATTCATATTTGGTGCCACGCACCCCTCTGAAATGGATGGCCCATGCTAATTTCGGGTTTCTGGCCCTCAGATATTTGACAAATAACTTTAACAATATTTCGAACTCCCGATTCCTGCAATAATTTTCTATCGTTGCTCCCTCCCAATGAGATCTACGGTCCAGATTTAATATTTGCTCGACCTTTGATCTCAGGCCTTTTCTCTGGTGCTAATCTTTGAGCAACTTTCGGATTTTGAACACCCGTGAATCACCGATCTGAACTCCACATGGAATCCTAGTCGTTGGAAGTTGAACATGCTTGTTTGCTTGATTCGAGGCTAGAACGGGTCACTCTGAGTGTTTCACCTTGAGCCCACAGTTGCGGCCTACATAAACAAAGACTTGGACGACTGGTTGGGGGCTCGGGAAGACAAAAGGACGAGTGACTGAGACAAAGAGGAAAGTGATCAACCTTAGAGAAAACATAAATCAACTTTGCCAGTAGAAGAGAAAACTTAAATACATGGCCTGCGAAAGAGAGAGAGAGAGAGACAGGGCAAGGAGACAGACTTTGGTATTATCGACACACACCTACAGTCCTTGACAACCTTATTTGATAACATTTGGCTCCACAGGGGATGGCATGCTCCTTGCGAGATGCCAAGAACACGTAGCTTTAGTGCCTTATCTTTGGATTATGGAGTCTATTATTCAAAGAAAAATAAAAATAAATCAGGAACGATATTTACAATGGTGGAATGTCGATTGCGGCTCAAACAAAAAAATTCTTCAGAAACTGCCCATTGACAAGGCCACCAAAAATTTCAGAATCCTCCAAGTTTTGCAATTTATAGGTGTTGTTCGGAGATACCTCATAAATATTGAAGGGACCAATCCACAAGGCTTAAAATTTGCCATGTTTTCCTTTGTCTTGTTTGGGGGCATCCCATTTAAGCACCAAATCCCCCAGTTGAAAATCTTTCTTACTTCTGCTCTTGTCAAAGGCTTTCCTTATTTTCTGTTGATGATCATGTCCCTTATCATGCAACTGCTCCCTGGTCTACTATACTTCTACCAACTACAGTATTCTCCAGACCATATCGTCAGGTTCTCCTTGGAAGTCCTGGAAGAATTTTTCCACATGAAAAGAAAGATGAGCAGGAAAAACAAATTTGGCCCCACAAACCAGCTGAAAAGGAGACATGCCCAGTGACTTTTTTGTTGTGATCCGGTCAGAGCATAAGGAAAATTTCATCTTTGAATCCTAGGCCTTTTTGTTGTCTTCTAATAGTCTTTTGATGATCCCTATGAGGCTCTTGTTAGAAGACTCTTCCAAACCATTTCCTTGAGGGTAGTAGGGGGTAGAATGGATCAATATAATCCCATATTGTTCACAGAAACTGATTAATGGTTCGGCCCTAAATGAAGCAACATTGTTTGTAACAATCCTACTTGGACAGTTGAATCTGGACATGATATCCTCAAGGAATCTTATGATTACCTTGTGTGGGTCATTCCTTGTAGGGACGAACTCTATCCATTTGGTGAAATAATCAGTGGCAGTTAAAAGCCACCTGTGCTAGCCACTTGAGGTTGAGTGGATTTCTCCAATGAATTCAAGACCCCACTGCTGAAATGGACCAGAAACCATCACAGGTTTCAAGGGAAAAGATTTGAGTTGTTGTTTTCCAACAAACTTCTGACACTTGGCACACACTCTAATCTTTGCACAAACATCAGTGAAAAGGGTGGGCCAGAAATACCCATCTCGGAGGATTTTATAAGTTGTGGTCCTCCATAAATGATGCCCCCCACATGAGTTGTTATGACAATCAGTCATAGCTCGCTGGGCCTCTTAATAGAACTCCCAAGGAGTCCTTCCAGTACAAAATTTGATCAATGATACAATACTTGATTGCTTTTGGTTTTAAGGCCCTTACCTTGTTTTTTTCCAAACCATCAGGAGGCTTCAACTTTTGCAGAAAGTGTGTGATGTCTTTATACCAGGTGCATTCTACTAAGTTGGGGATGACATGAGAGTCTTCAACAACAATCCCAGTTTGTTGATTTTCTAAGTCTATGTTCATGATATTTACCCCCAATGCCTTGTAATTTGATTCATCTAGTAACCTGGCCAAACCTTGGCCTTTCACCAATTTGGTGGGTTTTATTAACAGGTCAAACTCTAGAATCTTGGCAATACACTTGCTTTATTTCCCATCTATGTCAGGTTGGATCAGTATCTCCTTTACTGAGGCCAAGGGGACATATGCAATAATCTTTGAGTGAAAAATATATATCCTGAAAGATTTGAGGGCCTTCACCAAAGCATGGGCTTGCTTCTCCATGATGTCATATCTCATTTATGCATCCCTCAGTGCTCTGCTGAAAAAGGAAATAGGTTGCTCCAACCCCTCTGCATTCCTCTATAGAAATATAGCAGCTAGTGTATTAGATGAAGCGAAAGAGAAAATCATAAATTCCTTAGAATAGTCGGGGCTGATGAGCACATGTGCTTCAGTCAAATATCTCTTGATTTGGTTGAAATAATTTTTAGACTCAGTAGTCCACTTCACCTCATTTCCCTTTCTGAGCATGGCTGTAATGTATTTAACTAACTCAACAAAATTAGAAATGAACCTCCTAAGAAAGTTAATTTTACCCAAGAAAGATTGAACCTCTTTCCTGGATCTAGGAAAAGATAAAGATTGGATAGCCTCTACTCTTCTTGGATCAATTTTCACTCCTTGAGCTGACACAATATGCCCCAACAATTTTCCCTCTTGCATGGTGAATAGAGATTTCTTAGCATTGAGAGAAAGACCAAACCTTCTGCATTTCAAGAAGAATTCTTTAGGTGGTGACCGTGCTCTTTATCAGACCCGGAGAATTCTGTAATTTCATCTAGATAGATGACTACAAATTTGTCCTTTTCTCCAATGAAGGCAATGTCCATGGCTCACTAGAAGGTTGCTCTCGCATTCATCAATACAAAGGAAATTTTAGCATAAATGAATGTGCCCCAAGGAGTTGTGAAAGATGTCTTTTCTCTATCTCCAGGAAAGACAGAGATCTGATTGTAACCAGAGAATCCATCGACCATAGACATCCTGGATGAGCCAGTCACTCTCTGCAAAATGTGCTCCATCTTTGGAAAAGGGTAGTTATCTTTCTTGGATCTCCTGTTCAGGTTTTTGAAATCAACACACAACCTGATTTCGCCATTCTTCTTCCTCATAGGAACCAATTTATCCACCCACTTTGAAAACCTCAGGGGGATGATGATCTGTGCATCCAACAACTTCTCCACTTCCTTTTCCAAAATCGGCAGCATCTTGGGATTTATCTGTCCGAGCTTCTACTTGAAAGGTTTGGAATCTTTTTTCGAAGGGATTTTGTGTTCAAATATGCTGGTGTCATATGTTCTCAAATCCTCACATGTCCAAGAAAACACATCAACAAACTCCTTCAAAAGTTTGACATACTCAACCCTTTTCTCCCTTGATAACCTGCTAGGCAATTCGACCCATTTGGGATACTCCTTCGTTCCTAGATTACATTTAGTCACATTAGCCTCTTCAATTGATCCTTCAACCTTTATGGAAACATCATTTCTATCAAAAAATCTCTCCAAAAGCCACTATGTATTAGACAGACATTTGGGTCATTTATAAATCAATCACATCACAAGTATCACACAACACAAGATAAGCCAGTAGAAGTCGTATGTATATATAACGATCAAAAAGTTTTTTACAAAAACGTTCTGTCCAAGGACCAAAATTTCAAAATCTGAAGCTCATAGCTTCTACAAAGTAACATCATGGATGCGTTCATGGTAACACACAACTTCTCGGGCAACCCTACGAAGAAGTTGGCCAATAGACTCTGATACACCCACTGTATGACGCTGATAACGTTGTGATACCTCTCCAAGAGGCATGTCCAGAATGCCTGCAGTCAAACCCTCTAAGTTTTGTTCCACTGCCTCATAATCTTTAGCGTCCCATCGTGGCATTGGAGCCACCTCTCCTCGTTGCTGAATAGGATAAGTACCCGGAGGTCGATAAGGCCCCACTTTTGTGTCATCAAAAAATAATTTTTGTAATTAGACCTTAGACAAACATACAAACATTTGCATATGATAAAACTCACAAAAAAACCATTTAAAAAGTGAAAAATGTGTACTTCTTACCTAGATCTCCCCACTGAGCATCCTCACGTAGGGCCAAGTCCGAATCCCCTCGAAAGTCCAACCCGGCATAGGCATAATCATCGACCATCAACATCTATGGTCACAACCAGTTAAAGAAGGAATCATTGTATTTGATGATTGGTCCAACTACATGTCGAGCCATGAGGTTACACCACTTCATCATCCTCAGATCCTCTAGAGTCGATAAACCCCACTCAACCTACAACTTCAACAAGGGAACCCTCTTAAGAAAGAAGGATACCAATAGTGACCCGTACCCGAATTGCTTCAGGTCGCCTCTCCTACATTTAGTCAACTGCCTCTTCACACTACAAAGGACTGCATCTAACCAGTTAAAGACCCGAGGCTCAATGCACTCTATGGTGTACTGAAAGTAGCTCTAGAGAGCCATGGGTAGAGCAGCGCTCCCATCCATACAAACAATGGTGAACAAAATAGTGTGAAGGTTCAAATTATGGACCCCCCAAATGGCCACTTTTCCTTTGCTTCTTTCCGCCTCTGGAACACAGTACTGACGACAATATTCACTCATAGGCAGCCCACCACCTCGGCTACCAGTCAAGCTAGTGTGGTACCCACGACGTGACAGTCCTGTCAGGAAATAAACGTCCTCGATACCCAAGGACAATGTGTGGACCCCTACGTGGAATACTTGTTGGTCCACATCCCACATATGAACGAGTTACTCCAATAGCCTGACTTGGGCCCTCATACACGGGATCCGAAAGAATTTCAGGAGACCACAGTCTTGCAAAGCGGCAATGGTGCATGGGGTATTCCCGACAATCACATCATCTTCTTCATGCTCTCTTTCACGCCATTCCATAACCATGGTGACAGCCAAATACCTTCACAAGAACCATAAGAAGAAGGTCAACAACTCTCTTCAAGCCTTGGTACATTTTTCATTGAGCAAACATCAAAGAAAATTTTCATTTTTCGGTTCTCGCAGGTGCCCCTTTAGCATAGTGCGAGGTTCTCGTAGGTGCCTTTGGGGCCACCTGCGAGAATCATGCATTCTCGCAGGTCCCGTGTGGCTAGCCTGCGAGAATGCCTGAGCACAAATTTGAGCCCTAAAGCAAGTTGAAAAACTTGAAATTTACCAATGAAAACAAAAAATTGAACCATGAAAAGATAGAAGATAAGGAGCTTACCTCACTACCGGAGATGGTTTTCGAAATGGTTGTTCATACCTTCCGTAATCGAGCACCGAAATTCAAGGGAAAAAGAGGGGTTTTGGGCTAAAATCTTGGCAAAGTTACAATGACTATGGTAAAAGAACTTTTACCCACTTATATTTACTTTTTACCATTTTTTGTTGGTTTTTATAATTGTTTTATTTATCAAACCTAATGCCTAATACCCCTATGAGTGCAACTTTTTGCAGACATGATGACTTCGACGTCCATATGTAGGGATACAAATATTTTCTCTTTTTCATCGCATGTTTGAATTGTTTTTTATGGTTTTTTGCACAAAACCTCGAGCTTGGTCTTTGTCCGTTCTCACGCTCAAAAATACGTGAGAACGTAATCGAGCACACTTTTATCACTTTTTGGGGCTCAACAAGGTTATACGAAAAATGAACCCCTTGGAGTCCTCTTTAAGCTCTTTTCAGACTCTCTAAACATGAAAATATTGCCAAGCGATCTTGCTATTTTCCCGCTCGTTAAAGTATTTGAAGAAAGCATCTATTGGGCGATAATTTATCTCTTTTCCGGTCTCATTAGACTATTTTATGAAAAAGGAACCGAGAGAGTTCTCTTTTGAGTGTTTTTCAGACTCTATAATCATGAAAAACCTTCGAGTTTTCTATCTTTGGACTCGTTAAACAAACATCGAAAGACCCGTAATGGGACCGAACCACTCCTTCCTAGGGTTCGTTAAACATACTCTGAGGGACTCATCTGAAGGATGAGATTACATTAACAAGCATATGTTATCCTCCTCAAGCTTGCGTAAAAATAAAGAGGTACTCGCCATAAATGGTGGGGGAAAATTTGGGAAAGGGATGTGTTTTGGTATTCATATTATTGGTAGTAAGTGTTGCTCTTAAACAGGAAACCCCCCTATTCATTATCTGAAGCCGGTTTGGGAAATCCATTTATCTTTCATTCGACTTGCTACAAGGTCATATCCTGAGTCGTCTCTGAGTCAGTGCTGCCAAATCATTGGTCGTGTCATTCATATGTTCAAGAGAAGTTCATCTGAAACCTCTAATGAGTCAGTCATCTATAGTTGTCCATTCTCTCTGTGTCGGCCTTCCCTATGTCTCGTTCAAATTACATCATACTATGTTTTGCCTTCAAAATATGTTACTCATTTCGTGTCATTGATGGGGGATACATCAAGGCCCTCCTGTGACGAGTTTTGTTCCGTCAACTCTAGCTCATTATCTGGAAACAAGACTTAGAAATTATTTGGTACCTTGGAACTTGCATGCCTCAATGGTAGGTTTCCTCGCTTTCGACAGTGGTTTTTCATCATTGACCCCTGATCCAGATATTTCATCAAATGTTCGACCTCGACTCATTTATTCACATTCGGTGGATTGTACTAGTGTACCTTGGGAGTCATTGACATTAATGGTGATTTCCCTCGCACTTGTTAACGATTTCATCAATGACTGGTAATCAAGTGGTTTCTACCATGTTCGACTTCAACACATGTAATCACATGGTTAGATTCATACTTTCAGGTGACAGGATTGAAGACCCTAGGTCTCATCTCTTTGATCCAAGCTACGATGGAATATGTATAATTTTCTGACACATAGATCCACTTTGTATGTCTCGTGGTTATGTTGTCTTAATTTGAGTCTTCTTGCATAGATCCACAATGTATTCTTGGTGGCTATGCAATATTTTGATGGCATGGATCCACAGTGTATGATTGGTGGCCATGAGCTATGTTTATGATGTCATATGTCTGTGATCTGACTATGGGAATGCCTACCTTAGAACTAGTATGATATTCTGTAGATGCTTGGTTGTTTGCAGGTTTCCAATTAGGTGCGCTCCTGGTTTCCGACACACACACGCGGTTTACAAAGTATTTCGGCTGTCACTGATTCCAACCTCATACTTTGGGGGGCATTATGTTACACATGATTTTGGTCATCTAGGTGATGTATTAACAATGGTGTACTCAGGTTCCCAACAAGAACTTTCTCTTGATAAAAGTGACATTTATCTCCTTCTAGAAAACATATTTTCAAAGTGAGTTCGTAGGCTGAATATGGCCTAGGGTGAGAGAATGGGGGCCACCTTCATTTAGGGTGCAAACTTCTCACAGGTTGCTCTATACATAGGGTGTGAACTTGTTTTTTAGCTTGGAAAAGAGAAGAAGTCTCGAGGGTTCTAGAAGGGAATCTTCTAGAAAATGAGTTGGAATTCATATGTTTGTCATTTTACTGGATTCTTTGATTTGATGGGATCATTCTCATCCATGTAACCATCTCACCCTCTTCTATATATTGAAATTATTCTCATGGAAAAGGTTAAGAAATATTAATTGAAGAATTGGTGAAGGAATTGTGTGAAGAACCCTGCTTGAATACAAGCTTGGAGACTCTAGTAGGTCTATCAAGAGGAATTGGATCTTCTTCATGCAAGTACAAAACAAGTGTGTGTGTTGGAACCAAGAGTCACCAAAAGGAAGATTGCGACATCAAGGCGATCAGGTTGTATCTTCTACTTTCAATTAATATGATACAGTGGCATGTCCTTTCCCATAAATTCATTCTTACTTTATTGTGTAATTCCTTGATCGTATGCATAAGTTGACGATTGAATACATTTTGCTATCTTCACTTTGTTTGGTTTGTGTTGTCTTGGTCTTGACCTCACGAGAGCACCGGAGCAAAGCGAGAGCAACAAAGACTTAAGGAAGTGATACAAAGGTATGTCACTTGTTCCTTCTTACTAAGCTAATTCCATGGTCGTAACTGTTACCCATGATTTTGGTCATCTTGATGGTGTATTGAGGATAGTGTTCTCAGGCTCCCAACAAGAACTTTCTCTTGAGAAAAGTGACATTCATATCTTCCCAGAAAACATATTTTTGAAGAGAGTTCGCAGGTCGCTTATATCCTAGGGTTTCGAGAATGACCCATTCTCACAGGCTACCTTTAGCTAGGGTGCGAACTTCTTGCACTTTGCTATATATCTAGGGTGCGGACTTGTTCTCAAGCTTGGAAAAAGATGAAGTCTTGATGGTTCTAGAAAGGAATCTTCTAGAGAATGGGTTGGCATTCGAATGGTTATCATTTTACTGGTTTCCCTGATTTG
>SNQJ01S0120801.1:25897-38068 GCA_010110895.2 Picea sitchensis
GATGATTTTAAGGATGGAAATTTATTTTAAAATGTAGAAACCTTGGCGAATCTTACTAATCCTTCATATGTCAACTATAAATGTTTGGCGATATTTTTGTAAAAATATTCAAATTTCTAAGTATTTTATATAGTTTTTATACATTTTTGGCGATTTTTAAGGTAAAATAATTTTATCCTATAGAATTTGGGTGAATCATTTTTAAAATAGCGAATCTCGTTTTTGGAAAAACCATGGAAAATTAGCCCATGAGTGAAATTTAGCCCCTAAAATCATCCTTGGTTTTAGCATATATTTTACAAAGAGATGGAAAGAGGTTGACTTCTATTAATGCAAAAGTCTCAAATGTGATACATAACTAGAGAACATTTCTGGTATCAATGAAATTACAAAATAGGGATCTCTACTCAACCAGTTGACCACACCAACAAAATATCAAAATGACCTATTTATACTCAAAGATTCTCGTGACCACCAGGAGCACGATCAAGCCACTACATTTAAGTCTTTCTATCTACATGTTCTTCTTTCATATTTTGCATGCATCCTTCTATCAGATGCGATCTCGAATCAACATGGGCTTGTAGGAAAATTCATCCAGAGGGGAACTCTGGGCTAACATTCTGCCTCCACGGCCATCTCGTTCAAGATTTCCATTTATGGGGTGAGATGAGGTTTCAACCACCATCCCCATTTTCATTAACTAATTTCATTGGGATCAGGACAGGGCTTGACACCTAAGGACCCGCTAGGTATTTCCATAGGCTCTTTGAGTTAACCCAACACCTTGAAACCGTGATGGTCTCATTTTGCAACTAACATAAGAGTCTTCACCCTTTAGCATAGCTCACTTGAAATCTGCACCTTTTCTTTCATGCGACCTTAGGCCATGACCTAGTGCTTATCTCCACAGGCACTTCGGAAGTTCACACTATGCAAAACCTATGCATAGTTCCTAACAAAACCTTTGATTCATGAAACCATGAATCTGTTGATATGGAACCACACCACCCCTCTGGATTGGATGACCCAGATCCACTTCACACTTCACATTTCACGAAGTTTCTTTTTCTCCCTTCCAAAACTCCCAAAATCCGATCTTGCTAACTCTTGGATCAACTTCCATTTGTCTTCGTAAGACCTGTGGTCCAGATTTACTTCGGACCTCGAGACTCGAGCAATTTTCACATTCCTCACTTCAGTCTTCCCGAAATAACCTTCTCCATTGTTTGGATCTGGTACAACGTGCCCCTTTGAAATGAAAAACCCATGCTAATTTTGGGTTTTGGGACCTCAGATCTTTGACAAACAACTTTAACAACATTTCAAACTCCCGATTCCCACGATAAGTTTCCACCGTTTCTCTCTCTGAATGAGATCTATGGTCCATATTTAATATTTTCTCAACCTTTAATCTTGGGGATTTTCTTTGGTGCTAATATTTGAGCAAATCTTCTATTTAGAACACTTGGGAACCACCGATCTGAACTCCACATGGAATCCCATCCATTGGAAGATGAACTTGCTTGTTTGCTTGATTCGAGCCTGGAACAGGTCACTCTGAGTGCTGCACCTTGAGCTTGCAGCTGTGGCCTGCATAAAAAAAGACTTGGATGACTTTTTGGGGGATCAGGAAGACAAAAGGATGAGTGACTAAGACAAAGAGGAAAGTGATCAACCTTAGAGAAAACATAAATCAACTTTGTAGTAGAAGAGAAAACTTAAAGACATGGCCTGTGAAAGAGAGAGAGATAAGCAGGGCAAGGATACAGACTTTGGTATTATTGACACACACCTACGTCCCTTGAAAACCTTATGTGATAACACCAGGGAAGAACTCAGACCGTTCTTTAGCACATCGCATCAAAGAAGCCTACGGAGAGGTAGAAAAGTGGAAGTGAGGTTACAAGGTAGCCTCCATACAGGATGGCGCAGTGCGCCTTGGTTGTAGTTTGAAAAATGGAGAGGAATAACTACCCCACATAGGTGACTAGGTTTGTGGTGGACCTTGCAGGAAAGTGTGTGGAGGGCCTACTGATGAACTGGGTGAACTACCTCGCCAACGAGCTAGAAAACGATTGTCTTGAAGACCAGGACTTAGGATATGAGTTTCACTACTGTTGGTTGATCATCTTGATTGCATTTGTGGCTTGGAAGATGCCTGAAGAAGCTACTTTCCTAGATATTGAACCTACAGAGCCCCTGACCGCTCAAGTTTCCACCCTATGGTATACCAATGACATGACGAAGCAGTGGCAGTCTAATGTCGTGTTTCAGATATATTATCAGCAGTTGAAAGTTTCCATTGAAGCATCCCCTCGTATTATATTGCATACCCTGCATCAGTACTGGGCCATACATAAGTTCTTCATTGATCCCCACATCATTTACATCACCACGCGAAGAGATGAGCACCAGGAAAGATTGCAGTCATACTATAAGATCACATATGTAGATATGGAATAGATTATAAAGGATTGACCAAAATAATTTCTTGCACCTGTCACTAATGCAGAATTATTTGACGTTGATACTATAGGAATCTCGATGGTTACACGATATGAACATGTCAGACAGTCCAATGGGACAAAGAAGTAAAGGAAAAGCATAAATCAGGTTGAAGTCCAGGACATAGAGAGTGATGAAGAGGAAGAAGAGGAAACCTCTGGAGATAGTGGGTCTAGCTCACCAAGAGGAGGAGAAGACGAAGAAGAAGGAAAGGGAGGAGGAGATGAAGGAGAAGAAGAGAAAGGAGGAGGAGAAGTTAAAACTAACACCCCACCACCTAAAGATCCCCCTGTTGTGATAGTGACCCCACAAAACAGGAAATTTACTTCAAAGAAACCTTAAACAAGGAAGAAAATGTGCGCCAATAAGCCACAGTTAGAAGCCTCTCTCACTGACGATGACATTAGTCTGGTCCATGGAGCTATGGAGGATGCCTCTGAATACATGTTGTAGATATACAAAGAAAAACATGTGGAGTTATATGAAAGGATTGAGATGGATTTGAAGGAAGTGCAATAGGTTGTTCGCTTGTTCCACATAGTGCCTACTACGTCGTCTGTGCCTTCCTTATCACAGACCATAGACTTGGGGGACAAACCAACTCTATAGGGTGAACCAGGGATTTGGATAACCATACCCCAATATAGCATCAGGTTTCCCACCCCCACGACACTACAGGCTAGCCCCAACTTGGATGTTGAGTTTAACCTTAAAGGAATACCTCCATAACAGGTCGAAGTATTGGAGGTAGGTTTGAAGAAATACAGAAGGGAACATAGAGAAATGATTGTTGAAAGAGCATCCCAACTAAGAAGGCTTGTTGATGCAATAAAATCTCATTTCCAAAGAGCTCAAGAAGAGAAGGAGAAGGCTACAAAAGCCTTGCAAAAGGAGAAAGACAAAGTCCTAGCACAATTAAGAGAAGCATAGGACAGTGTAGCTGCCTATGAAAGAGAGAAAGCAAAGCTTCATGAGGAAACAAAATTCAGTGAAGCCCAACTACAGAAGGAAAAAGAGTAGCTTCTCACAAAGCAGTACGTGGTCAAAGAAGCATTAAGTAAATCCTATCACTCTATGCTAGGCTTGGTACAAGAGGAGAAAGAGCTTGTCGAAGCTCAAGTAGCGAAGATCGCAGAGACCCTACAACAATTTTAGGCTAGGATAACTGAGCTAGAGGACCAAACAGTGTCGAGAACCTCCCAAGAGGTGCATGACTAGAGGGAGGAGTCCTCAAAAAACATAGTAGCAAGTATACAATCCCTCGCCTCAACATGTACATAGTTGAGTAACAACATCACCCAGACATATGAATGCCTCACCAAGGATCCATAGTTAAATAAGATAGAGGCTCAGCTACAGGAGGCGCAATAACAAGCATTTTTATTATAGGTGTAGATGAAGCTACTCACAACAGTGAAAAGGATGAAGAGATCCTAGGAGAAGTGCATAGTACAAGAACAGATCATTTCCCTCCAGGGTAAGGTTATGGAAGTAACACAGAAGTTACAACCTGCGTAGGACGAAGCTTGCAAGGTGTTCAAGGAGATCAATGGCCAGGGTTCAAAGTTAGATCAAGTAGTTGCAAAAGTATAATAATGCCTCAAAGGGAATGTTACAGAGAAGACAGTCCGGGAGCTCACTAAGTAGGAGGCACAGGCGAGGTAGCAAGCCAAGGAAGCTTGAGTTAAGCTCAAGGATTTTGAAGAAGAAGTTTTTGGACCTGAGTGACTCAGGATGAGTCATAGGTGAGTGTGGGGGACCTATTGGCCCTCAACCAAGTTTTGGGGAAACTTTGGTTAGTTTTGGAGGTTTTGTCCCACTTTTGGACTTCGAAATGTTGTTCAAAGTAGGAGAGCCTAGGTGGAGATGAGATCATGGATCTCTCCTATTTTGAGGTTTATGTGGACCCAGTAAGGGGTCCTCTAGGTTTTGTAACAGGTTTATGGGATGTTGTCCCATGGGTTTTCCCCATTTTTAGGCCTTATTGTAAGATTTTGTAAAGTATAAATAAAGAGGAATGTATTATAGAATCAGTAGTTCTCTGTGAGAAGGAATGTTACACCTCAAAATTACTCACTTCGCAAGTGTCGCAAGTGTCATCATTAGTGTCGCAAGTGTCGCAACTTGAACGCAAGTGTATAAGTGTTGCTGACATCATACTATCTTATTGCTGATGTCATGCCTCCAACAACATGATAGGGACACTTAGGACACCTCAAAGATTAGTTGTGAAGAGGAGGAATCAGTCTACTAGAAATACAAGTTTCATGCTATNAGAACCACTAAAAAATGAGTTTTAGAGAGGAGCGCTCCCCTATAAATTGTCAGGGGGCACTATAACACTCTGTCCACCCTTTTGGGGGAGTGTTATAACACCAACACTTTCTTTCCTTCTCTTGGGGAGAACTATAATTCTCTGATGCACTTTTTGGAGGAGCGCTAGCTATTCCAGGTGAAATTTTGTTTGTTGAGAAGATTGAGGGAAAGATCCCCTCAATATATGAAGGTGGTTGGTTTCTAATCCTTGGTCAAGCCATGATCTTAGGGAAGATCCATAACCAAAGGAGGAAAATCCTCAACTTACCCCAAAGATATCTCAAGTGGTTGGGCCTCTCCAAGCCTATTTAAATAGGCATTCTCATGGTGAAATGGGAAAAAGCATTGTGAAGCATCCAACCTATGATCTCATGAAGAAGATGTTTTTCGAAACATCAACATTTGGTGTGTGGATTGTTTGAGCAAGGTTTCAGATGAGGAAGGCTTGATGAAGCTGCTACACTCACATCTATGGCTATAAGCATTCTTCGTTGTTGTTCTCTTTAATATAATATGATTGGCTTGTTTATTTCAAATCTGTGTTTGATATCACATGAATTTGTCTGTAATAGATAGGTCTATTTCAAACTAATCTCAGTAGAGTAGGAATTTGTTCGTATTTTTATTTGTCTACATGGCTTATCGAGGAGCGTAATATTGGAGCTCAACTCGGACCATGCAGGGACAAACACCAGTAAAAGGTACTTCCTTTTTCCTTCTTCCTCACACATTAGTTTATCTATATCTAAAAGGAAGTCAGTGTCCATGATAATCATATTCTATCTTAGGAGTTAAGAGTCTATCTCTCAAGAGGAGATCTACCTGTTCGCAGGGAGATTTTCCTTCAACAGAAATTGGCAACTCCACTGGGGATCGAATCAAAACTTCCACTTTTGGTTTTCCTCATAGAACTTGTCTTACCCTTTGTTATTTTTAGACCTTATTCACCCCATATGTTTGATTTCATATTCTAATTGAATCCTTACCCAATCACATTCATCTTGATTGCCAAAGTTTGACTGAAATTTTGGGCTTTTTGGACAATTTTATGAGCTATGGAAGCCTCGCGCTCCCCTACCTTGTTATCAGGGCACCAGTGCTCCCTAAAGGCCTTAGACAGAGAATTATAATTCTTTGGTTCCCATTACACCAGAGCGCCAACCTCTCTTTGAAAAAAAATCCTTTCCAAAATTGTCTTTTTTGAAGACTAGTCTATGTTTTTTCACTTGCTGAACTTCTTTGTGATTCAATGCTTCTTCCTATTGACCTTTGACACCCTTCCTTCTGAGAAATAAGCACTTTGTTGTTCATATTTTATGGACTTCTTCCTTTTTTTTGAGTTTTTCTGTTGTTGAGAACTTGGAATCAATACACTTCTTTCTTCTCTCTTATCCGACTGAGCGGGAACTCTGGTGAAGGGCATCAAAAATTTGTGTATAATCTCATTTGGTTCTTTAAGGTCATCTTTATTAATCATCTTTCTTTTGTTTGAGATTTCTTTATTCTCTTTGTTATCTTTTTTCTTCTTGTTTCAATCATAGCAAGAGGGTGTGTTGTTTTTGCAAAGTCTACTTATGCTTGTCTGAATCTCCTTGATCTGAAAGGGTAGTTGGCAGGAGAATTTTTTGCATTGAATTAATCATCATTCACATACAAACGACAAAGGTACATCTTAGTGATTGGTTTGCATATTAGAAGGAATTTTTGAAATGTTTTAGCATTGCATCGAATTCGATTGAAAACCAATTGATTGAGGACATTCCATTTTAGTGTTTGATAGTGAAAACAACTCTTTCTCTTTCCCTTAAATAGGTGTTCATTGAAAAGAAATGATTGCTTATCATCTTTTATGCATATTTTTGGGAATTGAGTCATCATTCCATCAGTTTCACTTTCATACACCCTTTGAGTAAAGAATATTTGTAAAATGAATGCTAATTTAAAATTATCTAGAACATTTTTTGTTTTTAGGATCTTCCACCAATAGTAGACTAGGGTTATCACTTTGGATTAGGCTGTGAGTAAAACTCTCCAAAATTTTCAAAACAAACATTAGCATCTTGAGCTAGGGAGAGTCAAACCCAATTGTCGCATTGGTTTTTTGGGATCCCCCTCTCACACAGGGGTTATGAATGAGGTCACATTTGAGCGAATTATGGAGATTATCCCTCCGTGGTTCAATTGTTTGTAGTGGTCGGATCGTATATTGTGGGTCACTTGAAGGTATACCCACGATTATGTGTGGGAGCCTCTCGGGTTGATTTCAGACTTGTTATCCTGCCCATACGTTTCAGATCAGACTGTCGGTTGTACCCACCCAAGGACTCACTATGAATTGGTGTCTTTAGTGGCCATAATCTTTAGGTACTTACACAAGCTGAGGGTGAAGTGAAGTCTCACTATACCTGGAATAGACATTGGTCAAAATCACTCGGACTCCTTAGAGGGTAAATCCGCAATTACTGCGTGGAAGCTTGCACCAAGGTGAAAGTCCATTAAGTAGGTCACCATTGTAACTATTCCACCATATCCTAGCCCCTTCTTGACTTGATCACACGATGTTGGATTTCATCACCAACTAGTACGATCATCGAGAGAAGTTTTGTTTGCTTGGTTGATTCCTAGATTTTATTAGCGTATGTTGTTTCTTTTTGTTAGTTGGCCCTAGATTTTTAGTGTGTTTTGTTATTATCCACAATTGAGCCTATAGATGATAAAGTTCTTCGCTGATCATGTAGGATGCAAGGGCTGCCTCTGGAAGGCTATCAACCCTTACCTCCTAACCCTCCAGAAGACAACTACCGTAGAGAGGTAGAAATCAATCCGACGCTGGAAGTGTTATTGCTCCTCCGTTAGATAACTCAGAAGGTGCTTTGGTTATGGTTGAAAATACCACTACATATGTGTCGGTAACCCCTCTCGAACCACTTTTGGTTCATTTAGAATCCCTTGGGAACATCATATATGAAGAGGTCCCACGATTACCGGAGAGGACTTTTACCGAAACATATATGGGATCCATAGAACCAATATTTGGTGATGCGTATAGGACTCCTGTTCGTCCTAGCACCGCAGTATATACCAATCCCACACCTTCTCATTATGTATGGAGGAATTCATTGGGACATGATCTCTATGAACATTTTGAATCCTTTCGATAGCTCTTTCATCCTCATGACCCTCCTAGTGAAACAGGACCATCCGGTCAAACCATGAATCACCCAGTTGATTAGGTTATTAACCCTACTATTACACCAGCACAAGTCCATCCTAATGATGGATTCATCACCTCTACTCATATCCAAGGCACTTCAATATCTATCCCCGTTTCTACAATATTTTACTCTACAGCTCTACATGTTCCACACGATCCTGTTGGGACATCTCTTCAGCCGAGAATGCAGACCCCTGCTAGCCCAACACAACTGGTTGGAGGGAAACCACCATCTAATGAACCTTTCCCTCCTGGAGGACTACATTTCCATGGTGGGCCTACCCCTCCCGGGGAACAACCCCCTTTTCATGCTCCTCCTGGAGGGCAACCTCCATTTGCCAGTCATTCCTCATTCGTTAATCCACCACCGGCCGGGGGGCAACCTTTGTTTGTTGGAAACCCTTCACAATTCTGGGGAGTATCTTCAGGAGGCACTTTCATTCAACCCCACATTGGGGGGAACTTATCTCATAATCTGCTAGGAGGGGTATCAAATCCCGTTCCTTCCGGAACATATTACGAACAATCTTATCCAGGTGGCATCCCAAACACCACCTGGAGTTCTCCAGGACCACAGTCTTATCCTCATGGGTCTAATGTGTATCTACCTCTGGGATCTACTCCTTACCATTCTCAAGGGAAAAATGTTTATCCTCCTCATGGGAAAATAAATCACCTGACCTATAATGCTCAAACCCCACCAGGTTATGCCAATGTTTCTCATCCATCATCGAATCCTGTTTGTCCTGTCTAGAAACAACCATATGTAGGAGGACCTATTGGTTACAACTATCCACCTAACCCAGTTTATGGTCCTACTAGTGTTCCTATGTCGCACCAGTATCATCCGCAAATTAACCAACAACTACCTTTCCTTGCGACTCTGGATCTCCTAGACTTGTCTCGGTTAACTAATGATCCTATTTTTCATTCACCGATTTGGCCAGTCATTCCAGCTAAACTTCCTTCTGATATTCCAAAATTTGACGAAAAATCTGGCGAAGATCCAAACAACCATGTGATGACTTTCCATTTGTGGTGTTCATCAAACTCCCTCATGAATGATTCTATACATTTTTGTCTTTTCCAATGAACGCTTACCGGCTCGGCAACAAAGTGGTATATTGAACTACCACGTGCTTCTTTTCATGATTTCAATTCCCTTGCCATGTCTTTCCTCATGCACTTTCAACTGCCTATTTTCTATGAGACGGGTACTAAAATCTTGACCTCCCTTCATCAAACTAACTCCGTGCATATCTCTAACCATATTCATGAGTGGAGGCGATGACGAAGGATAATTAAGGTAGTCATTCCTGACATACTATTGGCGGAATGGTTTACTAAATCACTGTTACCCCCGATCGCTCACGATGTAACTATGGGTGGTGTGGTCACAGAGGAACAAGCCATCTCTCGGGCTTAGTATTTAGATTTGGTTTATTCCCAATCTGGTACTTTGTATGATTTTCTTCCGAATGCTACTCAAGCTAATACCGATCCATCTAATTCATCATCCTCATCTCATGTGGATGGTGTTATCGGTTCCATCAAAACTCAATCTTTTTCCCAATCAACCACACTCTCCTCTACCTCCCCCCAAAGTCAGATCTCTGAGGTGAATGCAGTTCAATATTCCCCTTCACAACAATCCGGAGGCAAGAAGAAAACAAAGAATAAATCAAAAATAACAATGAACAACCAAAAAATCAAACACCTGCCACCGAAAAGCAAACACAACAGAAACTAAAATTCCTGTGTATCATTTGTGGTGACGATCACTACACTCGAGACTGTCCACTTCACAATGAAGTGGCCAAAATTTTCCAAGGAAAGTCACAACCCGTTGTGTTTACTCAGCCTTTTCCACAACAACAATCCATGGTTGCTGAAACCCCCTCTCCTGGGGTCATTTCTAGCCATCCTAATGATGAGGCCTCATCCAATGCAATTATTATATGTTTAATGGGATTAATTTGACCACTTTCTCTAAGACATACGACACACCAGGTAAACCTGAGAAAGGAAAAGACATTAATGGTACCGATACTTTATCGAATCCATCACCATCCTCCATTAGTCTTCCATCGGTTAATCCTCCGTCTGGACCACTTTAGATTGAGAAACCCACGTTCAACTCTATCTTACACCCTCCTAAGAGAACTATCCACAAAGCTACCTTTAATCCTAGTTCACCCAGAACTACAACAATGTTGAAGATTTGGCTCAAGCACCGTGTGCTATGTCTGTGTTAGAATTTCTACAACTCTGCCCCAGTCAACGAAGAACGCTCTTGGCCACTATTGGCACTGTTGATCCTGAGTCATCCAACCAAATCATGTTTAACCTAGACAATTATACGTCTCGCCTCTCTCACCAACTTCCTTTTCAAGTTAATGTTGTTGTTCATAATCAACAAATCCACCGAACTATTTTGGATGAGGGAACCTCAACTTGTGTCATGTCTTTAGCATGTTGGAAAGGTTTAAAATCACCAAGTGATGTTACATGCCTTCGATGGGCGAGGTTTTCATCCCCATGGGATTTTACAGTCCCTACCCATCCAATTGGGTGGAAAAAATATTATTGTTGATGTCGAGGTGGTCAATGCTCCTCTCGATTACAACTTGTTACTTGGAAGAAGTTGGTTTTATTCTATGACTGTTGTTGCCTCGTTAGTTTTTCGATGTGTCCAATTTCCTCATTAGGGAAAAATTGTCACTGTTGATTAGTTGGATTTCTACACGACCAATGCTAGCACTCCCACTACCAACAATATTCCTTTCTTGGGAGACCACAAGATCACATATGAACGCATTGGTGTTGGCTTACTAAAATATTCTAGCCTCATAGGTACCTTCCCTACACCACTTCCACCGACTACACATCATATTTCCACCGTCGATATGATTTCAATCGTGGCTTATCAATCTTTGGAATCATATGACCCTTGGATTGTATCTTGTCTGTTGGAATTCGATGCACTAGGTGACATTGTGCCACTTAGTCCAACCTAAACATCATACATTTCTATCCAATCCACTTCTCCCTCATCGGATGACCAACATCTATTGGCACCTGACATTTCCTCTATGCAATCATGGATGAGTTCCTTGTTTTCTGCGATCGATTACATTTCACCAATTTTCTCTCAGATGAATCTATCATGGAAATGTTTCACATTGACAAGCTACCTTGGGATGATAACTATCATCAATCCTCTTTTCTTCCCCCTTGTGAAGAAATTTGGGATGATATATAGTCTATCTCCCCTCATGATGTCAATTTTCTATCGTCTCCCATGTTTTCAACTTTCCATGATTTGGATCTGGTAGTGGACATGGTGATTTCTTTGGTAGGGTTATTGGAGCCTTATATCCTTACCCCTATAGTACCACTCAACATGTGTTCCTTCCCGAGTGATTATCTTCCATCCAGCGAAGATCTCCTGGAAGCCATGACCGAGTTTTGTCCCTTGACATTGTATCCTTCTAGAGCATTATCCTCTTGGAAGCCATGATCAAGAAGAAGCCATGAGCATAGTTTCTCTTCTCTGTGGAAAGCTCATTAAAAAATGAAACAGAGTCCACGAGCATAGTTTTTCTTCTATGTAGCAAGCTCGTTAAAAAATGAAACAGAGGCCTTGAGAATAGTTTTCCTCTTCATCGCAAGTTCGTTAAAAAATGAAACAACAATCTGGGGATAGAACCCGGAACCCTGAGCATAGTTCTTTTCCTGTGTCAAGCTCGTTAAATAATGAAATAGTCACCTCCCTTGAAACTTCTTTTCATCCACCCTTCTCCTTTTTCTCATCTAGTAGAGAAATTGGTGACAACCTAAAAGTTGGTGAATGAATTGAAGCTTGGAGGGCATGTCTCCAGCCTTTGATGATCATTCTGGAGTTAATCCACTAGCTGTCAAGATGGGGGCATACCGAACTTAGTCTTTGTTCTTTCACATGCTCGTAAATACATGAGAATTGTAACAGCCAATATTCCTAAACAGTATTTATTTCCATAAGCAATTTATTTAATAACTGAAAACATTAACTTCATAGCATACTATTGATTTTCGTTACAGCAACATCAGTAATTTAGATTTATCCAGATTAACGGTTTCATAGCAGAATGAAA
>SNQJ01S0120801.1:38078-60525 GCA_010110895.2 Picea sitchensis
CTTAGGGTAAAAATAATAATAGATTAACAAAGGTTAGCAATAAAGTTAGTGTAGTTAAACTAGACTAAACTAGTTAATAATTAATAAATTAATAGCTAATTTAGTTTAGTAACTAGGTTAGTTTTTTATTGATTAATACTTAAACAAACAAATAATATAATATAAAACAATTAAAAAATAATATAAAAATACATATGTGAAAGATTAAATAAAACAAATTAAAAATATTAAAAACAATATAAAACAAATAAAAAAAACATAAAACAAAACGTAACATGTAATGAAACAATAATAAAAAACTAAAAAAACAAAACTTAAAAAACCTATGCTATCCTAACTCTACCCCACCCAAGACTCCACGCACACCTTCACACATCACGCCCCCATCCAAATTCACATCATATTAATCAACGAGTGTTAAAAATTCCGGACCCCCCCTCACTATCCGGAGTTTAACAAGAGGGGGGGGTCCGGAATGGTAGCATACCAAAACCACCCCCCATACACGTTTCAACACCCTATTCCAGCGGACCCCCCCCTAAAACCTCTTACCACCTCAGGGGGGGTCCGGAATACCACCAATCATGAAAAAAAACCGTCTTTTTCAATTTTTTGCCTATTTTCTCCTGTTCAACATGTCTTCGTCCGAGGCCATTTTTAGGCAAATTAAAACGAATTTTAAGAAACCGAGAGAGGTTTTTATCCATAACTAGATGGAGAACAAAAACCTCTCTCATTTTTTTCACAGGTGCCACGAGAAGGGAGAATTAAATCCATATTCGAGGCCCTTTGTTCCAGATTTTCGCTTTTCCGTTACAGTCCTGATTTTGCGGGAGCTGTTACGACCAGCTGGAGATGAATTTGGAGAAACCGAAGGAGTTTTTTGTCCAAAAAATGCTCATCTACAATAACCTCCTTATTTTTTTTCCCAGGTGTCATCCTTGAAGAGAAACATATGTCTATTCGGACCCCTTTCTTGCAATAATTTGGCCCGTCTTTCATGGCAGGCAGTTCCAGAATTTGGGGATTTGTGGCTATTTTTGGCCGAGGAGGTTAAAAATGACTCTTGAAACTTGTTGGGGGATCCCCCTATTTATTCAGAGATGATTTTTAATGCAAAGGTTGATCAGTTGAGGACCATGAATTAAAATTTTTGTAAAACAACTCCCTGAGCTTTCTGTGTTTTTTCATCAATTCAATGAGACGGTGCTATGCTGCAGGATTCTTGTGACTATTTCAACTGGTGATGTGCATATATATGTGTTAATTTGTTTCTCTGTTATAATAATTAATGTATTCCTCTAAATTACTCCAAGAATATTAAGAACAGAATTGGTTTTAATGCACCCTCTGTCTCTGGCTTAGCATAGATTTTTATGTTTTCCACTAAAGATTAAACTCAGAATTCTTAGTTTCCTTGTGTTTAATTGGATTTCTTGACCTATTTCGTTTCACCCATTTCATTTAAATTAAAGAATCCAGTAGTTGTATACCTTTCCCTGCAAATATTAGTCTGTTGATATAGATTTTTGATTATTCGTTGCAGTGACTCCATAGCCCATGGCCCTTTTCTCCTGCTCCAACCAAACCAATTAAAAAATCCATAAACAAATCCATGTTCTTCATAGCTAGCCTAATATTCTCTTCAAACAAAGCTATATTAGATAGAGAGATCCCTCTCTGATTCTTGGAGGGCTAGATCCAAGACTCGAAGTGGTTTTGATGTTGCCTCTGTGACTGCCTCTTCATCCTTGGGAAAATTACAGAGCGGTAACAGAACCAATTTGGGAGTTCGATTAGAGATTCAATACCTTAATAGATAGATTGAATTTTCAGATCCCAGATGAGCAAAACAAGGAATGGTTCATTGCTTCCCTCTTACCACACATCAGAGTTCCTCTGATGAAGAAGAAGAATTCTTCGCAGGCTGAGGCACTGGAGATCACCATGAATCTAGAATCAACCCCTATTGGAGAATCCAACTCAGGTATGAGTCAGATCTTGATTCAGCCGACTAGTTTGTCTTTGCAGGTCGAAGATATGAAGAAATACAAGGGAAAATATAAAAGAGAAGACATATGGTGTGTCATATGCAGGTCAGAAGGCCTTGACAAGGAGAATTTCCCTCTATTCCATGAATACTTGGCCTTTGGAGCTCTGATCCCTTTGAAGCAAGTTACCTTACCCTGGTGTGAGGTGTGCAGAAATGGGCATCACCCTGATGAGTGCTATTACATGTAAAAGTATGTTCAGACACCCACGAATTTGTATTGCATGTTCTGTAAGTCTGTGGGACATGATGATAGGGATTGTAGGTCTTATGATCTCATGCATGAAAGATCAAGAGATATATACAAGATTCAAGGTGAAGTACAACAAGAAGGGAACACTATGCAGTACAACTCCCATGGGAGAGGAAACTTCAATCCTCGCAATGGATTTAGAGGACAAAGACAAGGAGGAGGTGTGGTTCAAGGCCAAGGATAGATCATCTGTTATAAATTTGCACATCCAGGACACTTGGCAAGGGACTATCAGAACCCTTGCACTACTTCCAGCTACTGCAACTCCTTTGAGCATGTTATTGAAGAATTTCCAATACTGCGAGCTCAAATTTAATAGAAATGAGGACCTCAACAGACCCCACAGATACAATTGATCAAAGTTGAACCTCGCAGAGAAGACCCTAGATTCGTTGTTATTACTAGAGGAGGCACTGTTACAGGAGATGACAGAATGACCCAAGGGAATATTATAGAAGATTCAGGAATTAGGAAAGATGTAGAGAAGACCCAAACCTTTGATGAAAAGAAAGAAAGACAAATATCTGAGGAAGCAAGAAAAGAGTTCAGAGGAGACCAAGGTTATTCATCAAAGACAAGACCATAAGTAAGAGATTATGGAATGCCTCAGGAATTTGATCAGTCTGCTTCACCAAGAGAAGGAAAAGAGGTAAGCAAGATCATGAAATTTCTATATACTTCTATTAAGTTGATTCAGGATGAGAGTGTTGTCCAAGAACTACAAAATTTAATCAGACAGTATGAGCTAGGAAATACTGACCCCTTACTGAATAGGGAAGTACACCAAATCTCTAAGAAGAGAAGGACAAATAAGGAATTACACTTGAATTCTCAAATAGGCGAATATGATATAGACTATGTGGTCCTTGACTTAGGGTCGGAGGTCAATGTCATGATGAAGCAAACTTGGGCACTGATGGGAAAATTGAAGTTTATCTATTCACCTATCAAGCTCAGGATGGTTAATCAATAATATGTCAACCCCTTTGGACGATTGGATTATGTCCCTGTGGACATTGACGAAGTAAGAAAATTTTCAGATTTAGAGGTAATTGAGATAGTTGATGACAACTTCTCGTACCCTGCATTATTAGGAATTGATTGGGATTTCAATAATTCCACTGTGGTTGATTTAAATAAAAGACATATGACATTTGAAAGAGATGGCCTTAGGGTCATTTCAACCTTAGCTCTAGATGAAGTTTAGTGATACATAGAGCCCATCAGAGAATAAGACCGCACATATGAACTGGAAAATATATACAAATTAACATCCAAACAACAAGATTACATTAATCCTACGGTCGATGGAAACTTAAGTTGGAAAAGTGACAATGTATGTTCATCAAAATCAGAAGAAGAACTAGAGAATTGGAAGAATAAAATTTATGAAGTATCTACAGGAATATGTGCTAGATTAACCAGGGAAGTTCACTGGATCGACACAACAATAAGTAATTTACCCACCTTTGATGGTATAAATCAATTAGAAAACTTCTTTTTGGACTTTGAAGAAAGTTTACTAATGAAACAAAGATTGTTGGCGATGGATGAGACCTTGAGAGCAACCCCAACAAGATGGTGGGGGACACACAAAAGTAACATTATAGATTGGGTACAATGTCGTACCCTGATGAAAACGTGGTTCTCAGCACAAGTAGAAGGCTACGAAGTTCGATACATAGCTCAAAGATGCCCAAAGGACCATGTGCGAAGCTGTGAGGAACCCTAGAGAAACGTTCCTCAAGAACAATTGGTACACAAATTCATCAACACACTGGACACGACACCTATCAAATCATACCTTCAAGCAGAGCTATGCCTCATCACTACAGATTGGAAAGGTATGACTCAGAATTTTGTAACCACCTTCTTATTTGAAAGTCAATATCCTTCAGTAGATCAAGCACTATAGATTGTCATGCATAAAGTATTTGAGGAGGACGCTAGCCTCCCTTTGAAGCAAGACGAGGACAAATGGACTGCACCTCTACAAAAACTGCAAGGTTGTTACAGCATCAACACTGATGAAGACAACGATCCAAGAAAGGTGAACATTACATAAACATAAGGCCAAAGAGATGTGGAAGGACCAGGAGTTGAGATACCATTTATTGGACAACCAATCAATATTAAGAAGGTCGATATTGGAACATAGGAGACACCGAATCTTGCCAATGTTGGAGATTATTAGGATGTTGGCACTATTGACAAGATTACATAATTACTGCATGAATATCAGGACTTTTTTCCAACCAAGTTCACTGATATGAAGGGAATTAAAGGGACTATGGGAGAGATGAGGATCCCTTTGTAGCCAGATACTAGACCAGGGAAACAGAGACCCTACATATTGAACCCTAAATATAAAGAGAAAGTGAATATTGAGCTCGATAGAATGATGGAAGAAAGGATTATAGAACCTGTGGAAGAGTCGGGGTGGATTAGCCCTATGGTAGTGCAAGACAAGAAGACAGGAGAGATCAAGATCTGTGTAGATCTCAAAAAGCTAAATGATGCCTGTTTTCATGATCCCTTCCCTACGTCGTTCACTGACGAAGTGTTAGATAATGTGGGAGGCCAGGAAGTATATTCTTTTACAGATGGATTTTCAGGATACCATGAGATTCAGATTGCCAAGGAAGATCTCCACAAGACCACATTTGCAACAGAATGGGGGTCTTATCAATATACAATGATGCCATTTGGACTAACGAATTCCCCAACCATCTTTTCCAGGGTGTTGGTCGAAGCATTCAAGGAGTTTTTGCATAAATTTCTAGAAGCATATTTTGATGATTGGACTGTTTTTAGTTTATTAAAGAATCATATTGAATGTCTAAGGCTAATGTTAGACAAATGTAGGTAGTGTCAAATTTCCTTGAACTTGAAGAAGTGAATCTTCTTCTCACCATTTGGAGTGTTGTTAGGATGTGTTGTATGCAAGTAGGGATTGCTGGTTGATCCATCTAAAATTGCCATTATAGTTGATCTGCCACCTCCTACTTCAGTCAAACAGTTGTGCACTATGCTGGGACACATAGGATACTATAGGAAGTTCATTAAAGGATATGCCCAGATTACAATACCCATGGAGAATCTTTTGAAGAAATATTGTCAGTTCAGTTGGACAGAAGAATGCCAGTAGAGCTTTGACATAGTGAAACAGAGGATGGTCACTATGCCCATTATGGTTTCCTAGATTGGACCAAGGAGCTTCATGTACATGTCGATGCATATTCCATTTCCTTAGTAGTAGTGTTAGCACAACCTGGTGAAGGAGAGATTGATCATCCATTAGATTTTTCTAGCAGGAAGCTATCAACTGTAGAGGTCAACTACACCACCACTTAAAGAGAAGGGTTAGCCATGGTGTATGTGATGCAGAAATTCCACCACTACTTGTTGGGAGGGAACTTTAAAATGTTTACTGATCACTCCGCGATGAAATACCTAGTCAACAAGCCAGTGTTGGGGGGGAGAATATGCAGATGGCTTCTGCTATTTCAAGAATATGACTTTGAGATCATAGTAAATCCAGGAAGAATGAAAAAAGGTCCTGATCACTTGTCGAGGTTGAAACATGGAGTAGATCCCACTAGTTTGGAGGACACACTTCCAGATGCACAACTACTAGCCATTAGAAAGATTGATGACCACTTCACATAAATAGTCCATTTCCTGTCAACAATAATGGCACCTAGTGAATATACAATTCCTCAAAAGAAACAACTAGTGGTGCGCGCTGCATACTTTTCACTTATAGATAGACAACTATACAAAATGGGACTTGATGAGATATTGAGAAGATGTGTTATCGAGGCAAAGCAACCATTCATCCTCCCAGAAGCTCATGAAGGCATCGGAGGAGGACATTACACAGGGAAAGAGATTGCGCAGAAGGTTATGAGAGATGGACTTTTGTGGGCTACCTTACACAGAGATGCTAAAGACTATTACAAATCCTGCGATGTGTGTCAAAGAGTTGGGAAACCTTCCCAAAGGGATGAAATTCCATTAGCACCACAGCTGACCCTACAAGCATTTGAAAAATGAGCCATTGACTTTGTGGGACCTATAAAATCCCCATGAAAGTGCATAGGAGCAAGGTACATCATCACTGCGACATAATACTTGACCATATGTGATGAAGCAAGAGAAGTCAAGGACTGTAGTGCAACTACAACTGCATGCTTCATATTTGATGACATCATAACCAAGTTTGGATACCCAAAGATTCTTATGAGTGATCAAGGCACACATTTCATAAATAAGACTATTGAAGCCTTGAATGAGGAGTTTGCAGTCTATCACCATAAGAGCACACCTTACCATCCACAAGAAAATGGGACATTGGAAGTGTTCAAGAAGATCTCGGAGACAACGCTGAAGAATATTTGTAATGTGAATAGGGGTGATTGGGATTTAAGAGTACCAACAGTAATTTGGGCCTATAGAACCACTTGCAAAAAGTTAACAGTGCATACCCCCTTCAAGTTGGTTTATGGTATTGAAGTTGTTGTTCCAATGGAATACTTGGTGCCAAGCTTAAGAATTGTTACCTTTATAGATATGGATGACACTGGAATTGTTCAAGAGAGGCTTGCACAGTTGGTCAAACTCGAAGAAGATAGATTTATTGTAGGATTCCATCAGCAAGTACACAAGGAAAGAGAGAAGGCTTACCATGACAAGCACATCTAGAGGAAGTCATTTAAACAAGGTGATCTAGTGTTGGTATATGATAGTAATTTCATGAAGCATCCTGGGAAGTTCATAACACATTGTCTTAGGACATATGAGATCACCTATGATACAGAGGGAGGAGCTATGTAGTTGAAGACTTTAAAGGAAGAATGGAAGGAAGGATTAGTCAATGGGAGCCAGTTGAAGTTGTAGTATGAAAACCAGCTACCTCGCAGCTCTAAGTAAAAGAATAAGGAAAATGGTTTAGTTACCAGGTGCAGTTGAAACTGGGTACTAGACATAGAAAATACAGTCTGTACAAGGAAGGAGAGGAGGCATAGAGAAGAAAGCAAAGGCTGTACTGCACAGTCCGAATTCAAAGTAAAATAGAAGAATCAGATGTGAAGTGCATCGGGACGAGTCACAGGTGAGTGTTGGGGGCCTATTGGCCCTTGGTTAGGGAAGCAAGAAAAGAACAAGGGAGAAAAGGAAAAATGAGGACTTCATGGAAGACACAGTGACTATTATTGGGCCGAAGTGAGAAAAAGAGCAGAAAAGATAGAGCGAAGTAAGGAAAATCAAGTCGTTGGATGAGGAGATCGTGGATGATAGATCAACAAGGAAGAAGGATCGTGGACAACTCAACAAGAAGAAAAATCCACCATTGGATGCTTTGGAACACCGCATGAGAAGGAAGGAAAGATAGGCTAGTGAAGCCCTAAAAATGTGGGTCAATATGACCTAGGGTTTTAGACACCTAGGGTTTTGGTATCTAGGGTTTTGACACCTAGGTTTCGGCCTAAGGATGTCGGTGAGCTATTGTAATGTATAAATAAAGGTCAAGAGGACCTGGCTTGGGTTGTTGTCATTATTTCTAGTATTGATCTAGTTGTATTGTTGATGTGAGTGATTATTATTGTATGAGAGAGAAGTGTTGAGTGAAGAGCCTTCTGGTATTGTAAGATCTTCAACTGGGTGCGAAGATAAAGTCCTGTAGTTGGGTGTGCAGGAAGGGGGGAGATAGAGAGAAGAGAGAATATTTGCTGGTTAAGAGCGCATATCATAACTGTATGCTTCCATATTAATATATCATAAAGCATAGTTGTGTGGATGTATCCCTAAAGAGAGGGTGAACTACGTATATCTGTCTAGTGTGTGTGATTGATGTTGTGTTATTTTTCCTTGATATACTGTTATTGCATTGTTTTGATAGATCTGATAGATGTATGGAATAGATATAAGAATGATGAGTGATATATTTTGGTATTGGATCCACTTGATATTTCCCTTGGTTGTAGACATCTCTGTCCTTCAACCCCCCCCCATAGCTGCTTCGGGTGAGACTGCATGTGCTTTGTAGGTGTAGCCGAAAGGGCCAGTAGTTAGGGCTTGTTGGTGTGCTCTTCGAGCTGAACCCTAAGTCTACCCCTGTGCCAACAACGATGTTAATGAGGTTAATAAACTAATGCATGTTCACTTCCTAAGCATTAAAATAATATTTTTCGAAGTGCTCTTATCATATAATCATGTCCCAGCCTGGTTACAGATACCTGCGTCTTGTAACCCCCATTGATTCTACCTCGAGTGAGACTTCGCCCACTTCTACCTCGGTTGAGACTTTCCCTTCTTCATAGGTGTTTCCAAAAGGGCTGGTAGTCGGGGTTTTGTTGGTGCATTGTTAAGAATTGAACCTTGGGTCTGCTCCTATGCCAATACGTTCCACCAAGAAAAATACTCAGGAAGATACTCTCTAGTACCTGTTTAATAGGGTAGTATGGCCAAGGGCATGGTCTATTCTCCTTAGTTGTTGCCCTGAGATATTTAGATGAGTACTACTATTGGACCCTGCATGTATATCAAAGAACCATAACATAGGTAAAACCCTTATCTATAGAAACCCTGAATACCCTAACCCTTGGGACGGAAATAGAAACAAAACATACAAGATCTCTTGCTATGCAACTTTACCTCCTACATGCTGGTTGCGAAATTACTACAAAATTTTTCATGTTAATAAATTGGGCCTTTCAACACTGCAGTATTCTTCAGATCAGAGTATAATTTAGCAGGAGAAAAAAAATTCTGGATCCTACCTGCACCATTATTTGAACCCTTTCCCATTAGATTCCTCTCTTTTCCCTAATCGAAGTCATACTTATCATTTTTCAACAATTTTTTTTTTCCAGTGGACCTGAACCTCTTCCAACCCCCTTATTTGGGACTTACCCCATTGGATTCCCCTCAATGCCCTGATTGTCATGATACCCTTGACCCATAACCCCTTTTCTATGTGGTCTCACCCACCCCTTTCTGGTTCCCCTTTTCATCATGGCCCACACCCGTATCCAAGACCTTGAAGAACACCTCAATACCTTGTCATCTAATTTTGATGAGGCCCATAAGGAAGTGCGACAACTTGTTACGAGGAAAATCTCTTTATGGCTAGGGTAAACCACAACAAATGGAAATGATTGCAGAAATCAACTCTATCCCAAACATATGCTATATAAACCATTATGAAAGAAAGATAAGAAATAGGCCTACCTCGTCTAGATGTTCAATGAAGTCCACCGTTGAGCACTTGAACCCAAAGCTATATACCTGCAACTAGTTCTCAACAAACAAGAAAAGCAAGCATATGGTGATAATGTAAAAGGTTATCACATTAGATAACATAATCCATTAATAACATAACAAATACACCCATGGATAATAAATCATATATTTTCAAGATATCAATTGGACGGGAAAGGAGTATTTCTATTAATAAATGATCAGCAGAAGTGAAAATATTATAGACTTCCGTCTCGACATGGTTTGGAACCGAGAAAATAAATTCCTTCTAGCTGGACCTCCACCACTTCAATCCTTCACCAAAGGCAAGCTCATATAAGGGAGACAATGGGATTCTCCATAAATAATGGAAGAGCTTGGGGGTTGAACACTGTGTCCAGAATTAAAGTACAAAGGGATGCAGACTCAATATGAAGTAATAATTTTTCCAGAGTAACTTTTCTCTCAAAGTTGAATTCTTCTCCTTTTCCATAGCTTGGAATTGGCCCATTTATATCCTTCAAAATGGAATTGAAGGGCCGGGTCAGAACATTTCTAGTGTATGGAAGGCCAAGGATCAGAGATATCCTATCATGACATGGAAAGCCAATATTTAATTTTCATTTTTGGCACAAATCTCAATGTACGCGAGTTGTAGTGGAGCATCATGCGTATACGCTTTTTGTATAGTGTGCGAGATGTGTACAAGTGGAAAAAATTGTATTTTTGTCTCTGGATTTTAGTAACAGGGAATATAAGTCTACATAGGGAAATGGAATAAGGCCCTCTCTACAATATTACATAGGGTGAGGAAAATATTTATATAAAAGATGCCCCCTAATGTGTGAGGCTAGAGGAGTATTTGCAATGGCCAAAATACATTATATATAACCCAAAAGTGGAGTGGTAGAGGACTAGCTGGACGAACTCATTTCTCATTATATTTTGCACTGACTTTGTATACATGTATGCCAATGAAATTACACCGCAGATACATGTGAAAAATATACCAAAAAAGTGTCTATGGCCATGAATAGGAAAATACAAATGCGATTACATGCCAATAGCTATCATAATCAAGAACAAGACCCAGTAGAGCCAGTCTCAAAAATAAATATAAAGATATATGTATACCATAGAGTACAATTTGATCTTCCATGATCACTGAATTCATATAGGTACTGGTCCAATGAAAAGGAAGCAACAACTTAGGAAAGCTACATAATGTTGTCTTCAAGTCTTCTACACAATCCACCAAGGGTTCAAGTCTACACCATGTGAATAAAGGAGTTGAGGTTGAACACAATGAGACTTCATTTGATTACTGGTCAATGAGGTATACCGTTAACAAACACAAGACAACCTACCGATAATGAAATTAGGTATCAAGGCACTGAGTACATTCTTATAGGTGTGAATAGAGGATTCGGTGTTGAACACCTGAAGAATACACCGATCAAGAGACATTGATGTATTCCCAATTGTCGATGGCGAGAGATCTTGCCACTGATGACTGCAAGCCTCAAGGTACTCATAAGACTCTAGGTCCTGTTTCCAGAATAAATGAGCTGAAGTCAATGGAAAGAGACCCGCTGAAAGGAGATAATTAAGGCATATCTCATCAGTCAACATGAGGTAGAAAGTAGGAACTTCATGATTTGGTGGAAATCAGATGAAGAACATTTTCATGAACCAATGACCCTATGCATCTTTCACATGTGCTAAGTGCAAGAGATACATGAAAATACCATCTGAATAGAATCCAATGATGAAAATTGCTAACAAAGGGAAGGAAACCACCAATAAGGCTAATGGAATCCAAGACACTGAACGAATCCCAATGTGTGAATAGATGTCTTGCCGTCGAACACAAGGGAAACCACCCATTCAACGACCAATGATGAAATGTTGATTGTTGGGTTCAAGGTTACCTACCAATTATGAAAGTAGGGACAGGGTGCATGATAGGACTACAATATCATGTGATTATGAGAAAACCTAAGGGTATGGCCGACATGGAAAGTCAAGAGTTCTAAGGAGTGGCAAACACAAGTTTAAATACTTCCTTTGACCAAGAGAATGAGACATATGGAGGACTCCGACAATGTAGACCAATGATGAAACCATGAGATGTAAGAGGCATCAATGAAATTCTCTATGGGGAGTGGAAGAGTAACCAGTTGATAGAGAAGACTCTATAACGAGATCAACTTCCTAATGCCATGCTAATCCAAAAATTATGATGATGAATGGACTCAATAAATTTGTGCTATGTTCAAAGGTGACACGATTGCTACCAATATAATAATACTCCCTTCCCGCCTGTCCTTTTTTTTTTTTCATAGACAAATGAATGCTATGAAATAGAGGAGGAAATGAGTGTTGAAAGTAAGAAAAATTAGTTCCAAGAATGGAACACACCTATGCTCAATGCAAGGAAATGCATGCAGGAGATGGACACTTGGGGGTATGTCCCCTCCTAGGTATAGGGTGTCAAATTGAGAAGGATATAAACAAGTCTCTGCTTGGCTGAGGATGCAAAACTACTAAGGAAAATGGTTTATAATGCAAAGCAAGAACCGGCTATAGGCTCAATACTGCAAGCAAGGGCATGAGATGCAATCACAAATTAACACCAAAAAATATCCTTTTCATGTCTTTTATTCTACTTGGTGTGAAAAAGAGATAAAATTGTGTCAAATAGACATCTTTTCAAAACCAATTTACGAGTGTGAAAGAGACAAGTTCACTTGAAAATCTTTTCACTTTTTGATAACGATTTGGAAAAGAGATTAACTAAGACTCACGACCTTTCAAGTCCAATTTAACGAGTGTGAAATGGAAAAATCACTCGACAATCTTTTCACTTTTTAAAGAAGAGTTGGAAAAGAGCTTAAATTAAAATCATTTGGGAGTCCTCGGGGTATAAGTCCGCATGTTTATGAATGAGAAATGAGGCTCAACATAAATTCAAGTACGAGCTATGAGGGACTCCCATTACTATGAAAAAATCTTTGCATGGGCACCAAATGAAGTAGGGGATCTAACTAGGGTACCCATGTTCGATAAGTCTCTACCACTTGATCATGACACTACTTTATAGCATATAGAAGGTTCTGTGTCACAACAAATGGGTTTGTACCTAGGGAATAATGAGTGATATTTATAGGATAATGTGAAAATGCATAATGGAGTGGATACATATCGTATATGATGGGTCATGAAAATACCTACCCATGGTGATGAACGACCAACATAATGCTGAAATCAACAAGAATCCAAGGTTAAAACTACAAAAACCAACTCAATCCACCTTTGTATTAGTCCATTAGGTGAAAAAATGGCTTAAAACTATAGAAAGTGGGTAAAAATATTTTATAAATAGTAACAAAATAAAAAATTACTATACCATTTTGAGTTTTTACCCAACTAGTGCAAATTGGACCAAAACACCTTCAATATTTAAACAACGATTGTGGGAGCATCAGGCAATGAAATAAAAAACTGTCTGGATCGGGTAATTTTAATTAGGTTCTAAATTCTTAGTTATTGAGGGTGAAAAATGTGATTTTCGGTGTACGCGGGCTATATTCAATCAGGTTACATATATGACGAGGTATACGCCCTTGTGTAAACTACAGGGAGCGTATTTCAATCCCTACATGTGACTGTAATTGAAGTAAGTCACGTACAGACACACAAACAAAAAGTTTCAAGGGTTATAACTCAAATTTTGATTTTTCCTTGGAAGGATGGTTCTTGAATGAAGAGAAAGAGAGAACGAGGAGGTTCATGCTTTTGTAGATCGAGATCCAGAGGCCCAAATGGATTTAAAGTGGTGTGGCTTGTATAAATTTTGGGCACTCAAAGGAATGAGAACCCAGGTGAGGTTGCTGAAGATGCTTGTGGGTTATTGGTACCCTGAGAGTGAGAGATTCAATCTCGATGGGAAACCATTGAGAATTGAAGTAGAGGACATTTACTTTTTGACTGGTCTATCGCGTCCGAGAGAGGTTGTAAACCTCAAATCATGGGGATCAGGGAGAGAGATGAAGATAAAGGAATATATCGACACCCACTATGTAGCAGGATCTCCTAAGGTAGGGAGTCATGTCCCTATCCTGGAAATAAACAATCTTAGTCTCAATATTATTGTCTTAGTATTGACTAGGATCACAGGTTTGACCTCGTTGCACCAAGCATCGAGTTTGCTCTTGTTCTACGCAGTGTAGTGTATGAGAACCAGAGCATATGACTGGTGTACCTCACTACTGGAAAACATGAAGAGCCAATTGATAGAGTGAAAATAGGGGAGTAAAAGAAATTTTGGGTTTGCCTCTATCCTATGTAGTTTCTTTTTCGAGCGGGTTCCACGTTTTGGACCTAGAGTTAAGATTCTCCCAAGAGGACCTTGCGATCCATCCATGGCATGGTGGACTGAGGTAATGAGGCGGAAGGGAGGAGTTAGGGTTCTGACACCCTACAACGAGGATTTCTTCTACTAGTGGCAATGACAGGTCATTTCTCTAGATGACTATCCTTATGAGGGGATCGACTTCAGAGGAGATCCAAACATGCCACTCCCACTAGGGACTGCCTACGGTGACATAGGTATGTCAAGTGTTTTTACACATTTCATTTTTTTGTATTTTTGTATAACAAAAATATTTTTGGGTGGTTCTTAAGTATTGACTAGACATTTTTGCAACGTAGATGTGGGTCCGCGATAGCCAGAAGGCTTCCCTCGACATTGACGAAGGAACCAGGGAGACAAGGCAGTGGGAGGAGAAGCTGAGAGGGTCCTAAAAAATGTTCATAGCAACCAGTCGCATTTGAATCACAAGATACACATGTTTTAGGTAGAGGATATGCTTGAAGCCATGCAGTGAAAGGTGGTTGGTGTACCCATGTCATGGGTATGACTCTTTCGGTATCTCGCAAATGCCGTGGTTTTCTACCATGACACACATCTGGTGCCAAAGGCATAGATGTCATGGGATATTGTAATACCAACTGTATATGTGTATTGAGGGTATTAGCCCCAATTTTGTACTATAAACACCATATTTTTGAAATATATAAAAAGGGATCTTCAACTTTACTTATATTTTACAACGTGTACATTGATGAGATGGTTTTCTTTTCTTTAATTATGTGACAAATGGAAATCTAAAATTGAATTAGCATAAGGGTCGGATACATGATTAGAACTCCTAGGAATATGATAATATGTAATAAAATCAAACTGTCGTTCTAAAATATGTACCCATAAGAATCATCAGATTAAAGTAGAATCACACACACAGTAACTGTTGTTCAATTGACATACTACTAACTGGGAATCCAGGCGAACTTCTAAATATCGAATACCGTGTGAGATAGCATCGCATAAAAGTTCTATCACGAATCTATATTCATCCACATTGTTCATGGATGGCCCTAGGAATACGCCACATGAAGATACCATTAGACCCTCGGGTAAGTAAACCACCTAAGCGGTGGAAGCCAAGTTCTGTGTATGACGACTGGCTCCATATGTGAATCCTAGCTAAATCGAAGAATCTGTTTACATCTACCAACAAAGAGAAAAATTGATAAGGAAGATGAGGAAGGACAGAAAGGGGGAAAGATATATACACTAAATTACATTAGTATACAAAGAGTTCCAGCTAATCCTAGGGCTCAAGCGTAGTATCTTTTCGAGTAGAGCCCATTTCTAGGCTCAGCCAACTTATTCCCTACATAATATTCTAACTCATAGGCTCCTTTTTCTAGAACATGTCGCATGATGTAAGGACCGTGCCGCATGGGTTTAAAATTTCCTTCCCCTAGTGGTTCTTTGGCTTGTTCATACAAGAGGACCAAGTTATCCTCAACGTACAACCGACGAAAGAAATACTTATCATACTGGACCTTGACATGTCTTTTGTTCGCCTCAATAGCCATAGAGGCATCTCGACACTGATCATAAATACTCTCTAGTTGTACATGGCTTCACTCGAGATTGGAAGTGTCGGGTACAAGCGTGACTGCCAACTTAAGAGAAGGGATTTCATATTCAATAGGTAAAATCGACTCCACATTGTCTACTAACTGGAAAGGGGAAAATCCGATGCAAGTCTTGACCAAGGTTAGGTATGCCTAGAGTGTGGGATATGGCATGATATGCCAGTTGGATTTACTCTGACCGACAGTTTTTTTCAAAATGGTCTTGAGAGACTTTTTGGCGGCCTCTATTTGTCAATTTTCCTGGGGGTAATAATAAGAAAAATTACCATGTCTAGACCCCATCTTAGCTACTGGTTCTTCCATCATCTCATTCTGAAAGTGACTTCCATGATCAGTGATAGTCTCACTCGGGATACCGAACTGGGTGATAATCTGATTGGATACGAAGAAGGAAGAAGTATTCCCATTAGATTTAACCGTAGGCATTGCCTCGACCCACTTAGTAAAGTAGTCAATAGCCAAGATAATGTGATTATTCCCCCCAACTGAAGTTGGGTTGCAATCTATGAAGTCCACCCCCCACTTGGTGAAGGGAACAATAGTAATGATTGGGTGAAGAGGGGATGGATGCGAGCACATTTTCTGAGTGAAAACCTGGAAAGGGTGACACTTCTTAACCACTTCAATATAATCTTTAAATATAGTAGGCCAGAAATAACCAGCTCACAAGTTTTTGGGGGATGTTGCAAGCCTGGATAGATGACCACCACAAGCCCCACTATGGAAATTGTTCAGAATAGACTCAACTTCTCCGTGATTTAAACAAATATGAAAGATATCATCTATTCCTCGACAATACAAAGTGTGACTGATGATAGTATATTTCTTATCTTGGTATATTATACGTCGTCGACCATCTTGTCAGAGATGTTGAGGGAACTTCAAGGTCTGAAGATAGAGAACAATATCTCCATACCATGGGTTAGATGATGAGAAAATAAAAATGTGTTCATCCGTAAACGAATCAACATGGATAACATCCTCATCTAATCGTGGAAAATCAAATATTAACTCCGCGAAGACTAGGGATTTCTTGGATTTCGTGGAAGCAAAATCGAGATCAAAATCTTGTAAAATGAAAATCCATTTATTATATTTCCCCCCTATGATATGCCTAGTAAGGACATATTGAAATGGATTGACATCAACAACCACAATAGTCTTGCAAAGTAATATATAGTGACGCAAATGTTGGACTACATGAACAACAACTAAAGATAACTTTTCAACGTGAGAGTAATTAAGTTTAGGACTGACTAAAGTTCGACTAAGATAGTAGATGATGTTCTCATGAAGCTCATCATCCTCCTAAACCAAGACCATGCCAATTATATCCTTAGACACGACGATATAAAACAAGTAATCTCTATTGTAGTCAGGAGGCTTCAGCAGAGGCATCGATACCAAGGATTTATTCAAGGAATCAAAGGACTCTTGGGCTCTCTCATCCCAGATAAAAGGGGTTTCCTTCTTCAAGAGTCACATGAAACCCTGAGTGATATTGGAATAATTCACTATAATCCTACGAAGAAAGTTATCTTTCCCCTATAAACCCTGAAGTTTTCTAATCGTGCACGGGGGAGGCAACCAAAGTATTGCCTCAACCTTTAGTGGATCCACCATGATCCTAGTCTCAGAAACTAGAAAACCCAAAAGATGACTAGACTTAATGCAAAATATGGACTTGTGAGGGTTCAACTGGATTCTATAGTAACGACATATTTCAAAAACAAGTCGAAGGTGTATAGCGTGATCCTCTCTCTTGCAAGAGTGAGAAGCAAGATCATCAAGGTAAGCTTAGACTATGTGCTTAAGATCGTGAAAAGTGAAAGTCATGGCACGTTGAAAGGTTTCTTTGGTGTTTTTAAGGCCGAAAGGCATTTTCCAGTATGCAAAAGTACCCCAAGCAAAAATAAATGTCGTCTTGTGTTGATCCTCAGGTTTGATTTGAATCTAGTTATATCCTGAAAATCCATCCATAAAAGAAAATACGTCACTTCCTGCACACTCATCGAGAATATGATCGATGAAAGGTGTGGGAACGTTGTCTTTAGGACAGGCCTTGTTCAGGTCACAAAATTACATACATACACAGATGGTTCCTTTCTTCTTATCTAGAGGAACGAGGTTGGATACCCATTCGTTTAAGGGAACCGAGTAGATGAAGCAAGCATTAAGTAGCTTCTCCACCTCTACCTTAATAGCAGGGGCCTTCCGAGGGTTTACAACTCTAATACATTGCTGAACAGGTTTAGCAGCCAGATAAGATCTAATCTCATGTTCGACAATATGAGGGTCAATTCCTAGAATCTCTTCATAAGACCAAGCAAATACGTCTCATAATTCATTGAAGAGTTCGATGTAGATCATGATTTCTTCTGGCGAACAATCTGTACTGATATTTACGTTTTCAACCTTGCCAGGGGTACGAGAGATGTTGACCGTGACAGTAGGAGAAATTCTCACCATATTTCCTTTAGCATAAATGTTATGCATATCAAGTGGAACTAAGGCGTGATCGACTATCTCACTCAAATTAGATCGAAATTCGTCTTGTTCGATTCTTTCAAGCTCTGGGAGAAAATAAGAGCGATGATGCATATCATCCCAAGGTTTTTTGGAACCATTCATGGCCTTAATGATATCTTCATCCTAAGGAAAAGTCCCATCAAGGAAATCATGTGAACAAGACAAAGAAGTGGCCCACACGGGCCTAAGAACGGGATCCTCCTCGTTCGTCGGTGAGGAAATGAGATCAGGATCGACAGAAAAGTTGAGAAGAAATTGATATGAAATATCTACTGGTGATAGTGGCATGGCCATTCTAGCATGCAACTGAACTTCACAAGATGAAGTCGGGGAAGGTAGAGTCCACGGGTTACTAAAATAATAAGTGAGGAATGGAATGGCCCTCCCTATCAAGATGCGCCTACTAGACATGCCATAAACATGATGGGTCATTGTTGAGATGTCAAAAGTACCCATAAGGGAAGTGTTAGCACTAGAAGTCACCTCTAGATTGCGACAGAGGTAAGCCCAGTACCCATCAATTTGTCTGTCACAATGAATAAATTTAAGGGTGGTCTAATGGACACAGTCTCAAGATTATATTTCTTTAACTCAGAAAATTGGGTTGGCATACATAGACAAGTGAGGTCTTAGTCTAACTTTAGTTAGTGATTTGTTGCATAGTGGTGAGTAGGGGGAAGAACCTAAAGAAGACGAAGTGGTCTGCTATGGACATCTGGTCTTTCAACAACCAAAGGAGAAGAGAACTCGAAAGTCAAGATATTCTTGGCTCAAAGCTACAGGGAACTAAATGAAATTATCATGATCTGAAATCAATCATACATCACAATTCAATGGTAATCGCTTGACTGGATCATCCATGCCCGGGTCATTCAGTGTTGGAAGTAAAGAAACACAGGGAATTGATTAAAAATGATAGCGTTGTCACTGTGATCAAACATAAATCACACAAACACAACTATCCTTGACTAGATCTTCCATGCCCGAGTATTCTAATACAGTCGTTAAAAAGATATAGGAAACTGACTTTCATTAGACAAGAAGTCTCAAATACATAACATAACTAGAGAACCAAAGGATTTTACTAAATATTTACAATTGGGAGCTCCACTCAACCATCGACATTTACAAAACGTAAAACATGAGTATATATACTCAGAACTGCTAACATCCCCCAGGGATGCAATTGGACCCCTACATTCAAAGCTTTGCGTTTCTTCTCCTTTTGTCAAACTGCATAGGATTTCCTTTACGAGACGCAAATCTAAGACAATATGGGCTTTATAGGAAAATTTCATGATAGAGTGACATTGGGCTGACAACCCGCCTCCACGATCGGTGCTTCCATGCTTCCTATTTATGGTTGAAATGAGGTTTCAACCACCTTCTTCGAATTCATTAACTACCCTTATTGGGATCGGGATGAGCCCAGATGTCCATGAATTCGCTTAGGTGACGCTCCTGACTTGCTGAGTTAAACTTGGCACCTTGAAACCATGTTTCCTTCCTCTGTTGTTAATGAAAATTCTCTCAACCCCTTTGGCGTTGTTCTTTTCAAATGCCCCATGTGACTATGGGATGTGAGCTCACACTTGTCCTACATGATGTTTCAGGGTTTCTCATTTTAGGAGTTTTCATCCCATCTTGGCTTCAATATCGCAATGCCAGAAATCATGAAACCATCGTTGAGATCAACAGTCAGAATCACTTCAAAATCGATGACCACGATCATTCCCTTGACAATATGAAATGTCAACTATGCGACGAGTGCTAGCCTCTTTTCTTGGACCTACTTCCTTTTTGACTGGGTGTTAGGACCATGGGCCCAATTTCTGGGAGCTTTTGCGATTTCACGTTTCGGGAGAAAGAGATGCTACTCCTTGGAAACCTTCGATTTATGAAATCACTTAATCAGGATTTTTCATTTCGGGGATTCGGGCTATGGGTGCACTTGTCGACAAGAACCTGTTGGCATTCGGAAGTCACTCCTAGATTGCTAGCAGGAGCAGAGCCCGAAGCCCATCAGTTTAATGTCACGATTTGTTTAAAGGGTGATCAAATGGAGGAAAACTCAAAACAGCACCGTGTCAACTCAGAAACCAGACCAGGCATGCATGAAAGAGTGAGGTCTTGATAAACTCCAAACAGTGAGTCGTAGTAAAAAGGGTGAGCAGGTGGAAGACTTATGCAAGAAGGGTGCAAGGGTCTATCACAAACATCCAGTTTGAAATAGACTGAAGAAGAATGCATTTGAACACAAAATCCTTTCACATTCAAATACAAATACCAGAGGGCACAACAACGTCACAACAAATCCTTTATTGTAACAAGATGCTCAACTGTGAATCCTCAAGCATGAGACGAAAGACAGATGGAAAAAGGAGAACTGTTTGTTATAAACCAAGAAATCTCAAACACAGAGGCATAACGAGGAAACCGGAGTATTTGCTGAAACTTTAAAGTCGGGAGCTTAGCTCTACCATCGATAGATACAAAAAATGGCAAAAATACCTACATATACTCAAAACAACAACAGTAGCGGAACCAAGAAAATGCATTGAAAGCTTTGCGTCTGCATGGCTTCTGACAATCAACATCTGAAAGATCGTGCAACTTATGTCAGACGCAATCTGGATTGCTTGACAGTTCCAACGGTGAATCGACGTGCCTTAAATTCATGGTCGTGCTCTCCCATTAAGGCGGAGGCGATATCTAACCACCACCAACCGCTTTAATAACTGCTTCTTGGGATTGAGAATGACCCAACCAACTCAGCGCTTCGGGATATGGATGACTTCTCGTGCTGCCACCTGGAATAACCGATGGGTTCGTAGGACGATTGTGGAGACCAACGCGGGAAGTGAGGTATAGCCATGGAATGGCGGGGCCTCAACTGACAGGGTAGAGAAAAGGGCCGATAAGAGGTGAGAGAGGTGGCAGGAGATTGACATGAGTCACTAGGGATGTGCGCAGAGACAGCGGGTGAATGGACGAGGCAAGTTTAATGTGGTGAAAGGCTGACATGGAGGGAAAGGATACGTGGCGAGCGATACATGGATGACGAGACGAGGGAGAGGCCATCTGGAAGTGTGAGAAAGAGGTGAACGGTAACATATGGAGGCAAGGGAAAGGCGGGTAGAGAAATGACATGACAGGAGGCGGGCCCATGCAGGTTAAAGACAGGGCAGCTGAGAAGGTCGGAGCTATGTCTGAGCCGTTGATCTGGGCTCCTCGATCGTGGACGTTGGAAACTGCACCTACGATTCCGGACCCCCCCCCTTGGCTTAAAGGTAGAAAGGCGGGGGGGGTCCGAAATGGTCTTCATCGCCGTTGATCCGAGCGTGCCAATCTGGGCCGTTGGAGAGTTGTGCCCGCGATTCCGGACCCCCCCCCGCTTAAAGGTCGAAAGGCAAGGGGGGTCCGGAATTTGCTGTGCGTCGTCGATCTAGGCATGCAAAATCCAACCATCCACAAATCACTCATGTTTAATGCAGACGCGCTTGTGCCCAAAACTTAGGATAAGTGGGTTTTGACCCACTCTTTTGCAATTCAACCCCCTTAGTAAGAAATATCACTAACATTTGGCTCCATGGGGGATAGAGTCGTCCCTGTGATTCTCTAAGAACTCTTTTGCAGACTTAGTGCCTTTGTTGTTGGGCTATGGAGTCATTTATTAGTCCGAAAAACAAAACAAAAACAAAAACAATATTTACAAAACAAAAATGAAATGAGCCGACTGCGGCTCACAGAAAACACTTCTTTAAGAAATGCCCATTAACTGGGCCACTAAAAACTTCATTGCCTTCCATATGTTGCAACCTGTAAGTGTTGTTAGAAAATGCTTCAAGGATCTTGAAAGGCCCGAACCAGATGGCGTCAAACTTACTGTGTTTGCCCTTTTCCTGTCTGGGTGCATCCCAATTAAGCACCAGGTCACCCTGCTCAAACTCTTTCTTTTTACTTTTCCTGTCAAAAGCCTGCATGATCTTCTGCTGACGAATGTAAGCTCTATCCAGGACCTGCTCTCTGATATGCTGCACCTCCACCATTTGATGAATTCTTCTGAGCACATGGTTGGGTTCCCCCTCATAGTCTTGGAGGAGAGTTTCCACAGGCAAGGCAAGCTGAGTGGGGAAGACGAACTCAATCCCATAAACAAGCTGGAAGGGTGAGAGACCCAGGGATTTCTTTGTTGTCACCCGATTAGCCCAAAGAGAAAATTTGAGCTTTGAGTCCCAGGCCTTCTGATTGTCCTCCAATAATTTTTTGATGAGCTTGATTAGGCTTTTATTAGAGGACTCTGCCAGTCCGTTTCCCTGAGGATAGTAGGGAGTGGAGTGAATCAGTGAAATCCCAAATTGTTCACA
>SNQJ01S0120803.1:0-13201 GCA_010110895.2 Picea sitchensis
GTGTTGTGTGGGGCAATGGAAGAGAGTGCAAGGGCGGGTATGAGTGCTAGAAGAGGACCTAAAGATATTTTTAGTGAGAAGATTGGTTTTTCATGAGAGTAATGGGTTAGTTTGACTGATTTAAGAGCTCGGTTGAGTGATTTTAGAGCCCCGCGGGAGATTCCATCACCTCGATGGTATCATACTCTAGCTTAGGGGTAGACTCCATTGCTAATTATTACAACTAGGTGGAAAATCATTCCTCAATAACTCCTCAATAACCAATTTGGTGGACATAGCTTTATTTGTAGATAAGTATTCATAGTTGACTTCTTTGTGGAATGCTTTTCTATTTTGCTAATGCATTAAGTTTAATGGACAATGAACTAATTCAAAATAGGCATTGATTATTTCCACTGTTGTTTTATATTTGCGTATGAATTCTATATTGTATTGTTGCTAGAGGTTAAATTTAGCCGCATGGACTATTTATGAGGCAAAGAACATTGTGGGTAGCACTGAATGGAAAAATAAGGAATCGTAGGATGCTACATAATGATAACAGATTAATTTGGAGTTCCTCTTTGTACACCATCACCTCAAGTAGCATAGAGGGAAGGAGGTTGGGTATGTGATATCAACTTGCCTACTCAGTTCCAAAGAGAGACATGGGTTCTCTTTACAAATAGATAAGAAAGTTGTATAGCTTGGCATTGGCTTCCTTGTTTTCAAGTACTCCCATTATGAGTGATGTAACACTTCATAGTTATGATAACAAGGCATGCAACAAGTTGTGAAATTCGTACTCCCCAACTAACAATATTTCTAGATTCACAGGAAAAACAAGGTAAACCCAAGTAACCCATGGTGGAAGTAATTTATGATAGTGATACCCACTTTTAAAGTACTTTTTAAGAAATATGTGTTTTGATATAATTCAAGATTAAGTAATTAAAAATAAATAAAAATAAAGGGACTTTATTTAGGATGCTACATGGGAGGGATGAATAATCAAGCTATTGATAAATTAAAAACAATGAAAACTGAGAGGTGGATACCTTGGTTTGGTAAATCATGAATTAATTAAATTAGAAAATTGGGAATTAAAATAGAAAATAGATAATTATGCACGGTGTGAGGTGGAAAACCTACTTATAAATAATGATGGGTTATGAAGAGTTTGGGAAATAGGAGATTGTAAGGAAATGTTGCCAGTTTTTAGCTAGGGCTTGGAAGAGATGGAGTGAACTATTAAAATAAATCTAGAAGACACTTAAGTTATGAATAATCCTCTATGTTTTCTTTTGATATTTGTTCTATTTTATAAATATGAAACTCAACACTCTTTTCTACCATACGAGCTTTTTATGTCCCTGTTGATGGGTGGAGCGTCCACTCGAAACGTTGGACGTTTCAAAACTTCCTATACAATTTACATCCAAAAAATTCTCCAACATTGTGATAATTTTCTTGTTAGATGTGATATTGCTTTCTTGATAATTTTAGTGGAGGAAAAGAATGAAACATATCTTCTACTGAATATTATTGAGCTCCTTATTCTGATCCCATGTAGCTCAAGGGTCCTAGGGAAAGATGTTTTCCATGGATATGGTTGGGTGGAAACCGGTTGACAGTTGATGAGCTAGCAAGGCAAGCACTTGGGAGAATTCAACACTCAAATATCTACAAAATTTGGTAGCTTGGAAAGTATAAATTTGTATTTAATTATGAGTTCTCCTTTGAATTTTATTATTAAGTAAGATTTGGAATTTGGTTTTTAACTAATGTTTTGAGGCTAGAAGAAATAAGAGAGAGATCTTGTATATTTCATCTTCTCTAACAATTTGTCTAGCAAAGACTACCAACTGATACAGCTAGGATATAATCTTCTTAAAATGAAGATAAATGTGATTAAATTAATGCCTAGGAATTTGAATGGAGTTATGGTATTCATGTTTGGAAAATATTATGAGAGAAAAGGCTTTCAAAAGTTCTAGTTGTGATTAGATGTAATTTTCTAACTCTTTCTATACCTTTGAATTTGAATTTGAAGGAATTTTATGAGTGTTAGAGATTGATGTCCCATTGGGGTTTTGACAATATTCTTTTTCCTTTCATATATATGCCTTTTAGCTAGGTTAATCATCTTATCAGTGATAATTAACTATGAAATCTATTTAGGAAAGTTTCTAATGGAATTTTGTGATTTTTATAAGTGTTGGTATTAGATTTTACATGCCCAAGAGTATCCTTGCTCCCTCTAATGAGCATAGCTGCCAGTTTCCACTCCTTGCTAGACCATATCCCGTATGCATGTCCTATAATGGCCATTTTTGAAGAAAAATTACATGAGTTGTTTTTCAACCATTTTCCTCCAAACGTTTTTTTAGTTTTTCAGCGGAGAGAGCCTTGAATCCATTGATAATCTTGATTTAACTTTCTATTAATACAATGATAAGATTCTAATTCGAAAAATGCACTAACTAACCTTGGATTTTGACAATGAATGTTCTAAAGTTTTATAATTACTTTGGATATGTTATATAATATTTAGGACTACAAAAAAGTTTAATAATATAAAGGTGTTTACAATCTGTTTACAAAAAAAGTTTAATAATATAAAGGTGGTTTACAATCTGTTTGACATAATTCTTCAACCAATCTCATTCGCTCAAAGGATGCTCCCTTGCATTATATAGGAATAATGGGTAGCAGTTGAGGATACCTACACGAATTAATTGTGTATTTAGTTTTTTTACCTCTATTTATCTTCACTAAAATGTTTTTACTGACACATAATTGGAGCATGTTTTGTTAGAACTATATGTCAAATGTTTGACAAAAGTTACTAGCCGAAAGAATTATTGTATTGCTTGTTAGCCAAGTATTAATAGAATTCATGGACCGGAAATTATAGTAAGGAATGAAAGCAAGTGTTTAACAAAATTCATGTACTAGAAATTATAGTAACGAATGAAAGGATTAAGTAATTTGTTGAATTTACTTTCAAGTTTTAATGGAATTACGAAAATTGCTAATGAAATTTTGTGGTGATTTTTCCGAGTGTTGGTGTTGGATTTTGCATGCCCATGAGTATGTCTACTCCCTGTAATGAGCACAAGTGCGAGTTCCAAATCCATGTAGACCATATCCCACATGCATTTCTCATTTCTTATAGTGGTCTTTAAAAAAAAAGACATGAGTTGTTTTCCAACTTAAAAAAAAAAAAAAACATGAGTTGTTTTTCAACTTTTTTCTACCAAACGTTTTAGGAGATTTTCCCTAGAGGGACTTTAGAATCCACTCATAATATTCATTTAACTTGCTATTAAATTTGCATTAAATATCCACTCATACTCATAATATGATTTGCATTAAATTTTCTATTACTATTCTTATAATAATATGATTTGCATTAAATTTTCAATTATAGATAAGTGAAATTATTTTCTTTATATGCTTGAAGAAAGAAATACAATGGTTGTTGATACTAAATGGTTGTTGATATTAACATTGGATTACTATAATAATATGATTTGCATTAAATTTTCAATTATATACAAATGAAATTATTTTATTTATAACCTTGAAGAAAAAGATACAATGAAAGAGATACAATGGTTGTTGATACTAACCTTGGATTATTCATCAATGAATGCTCTCTAAATTTTCTAATTGCTTTTAATATGTTATACAAGATTTAGGACTTCAAAAAAGTTAATAATATAAAGGTTTTTCACATTCTCTTTGACATAATTCTTCTACCAATCTCATTTTCTTAAAGGATGTGCCCTTGGGTTTTATAGGAACAATGGGTAGTAGTGGAGGATACCTGGGTAGTAATGGAGGATACCTTCAAGTATCACTTGTGTATTTAGTATGTTGACTTATATTTATCTTTACTATGATATTTTACTAACATATATCATTTAAGCATGTTTTATTAGAATTATTTTTCAAGTGTTTGACAAACATTGTTAGTCAAAAACATTATTGTATTTTTGGTTATTTTTCAAGTGTTTGATAAACATTGCTAGTCAAAAACATTATTGTATTTTTAGTTAACCCAATGTTTAATAGAATGGATGAACCAGAAATTATAGTAAGGAATGAAAGGATTAAATAATTTGTTGAATTTAATTTTATATGCTTATATTCTCAATGATTTGTAGTATTGACTTTTTCATTTTTTTAGCTATTTGTAAATTTAAATTAGATTATGTTTTTATTCTCTCGAGTAAACATTATGGGAGAACATGTTTAAGGAAGTTATTATTATTTTTATTAAGTTATTTATAGTCTTGATGAGAACTGTGACCTTAAAATGAGAACTCTAACCCTAAAAACCCTATTTGTTTGCGTCAAAAACATCAAAATTAACTTCCAAATTGAAAAGTGGTGCTATTAGTAGCACCCTTTCCTTTGGGGTTAAAATTACAACTTTTTTCTACCATGACCCTAGAAACCCATAATGTTGCTAACAAAAACATTAAAATCAACCTCTGAATTGAAAACTAGTGCTACTAGAAACACCCTTTTCTTTTAAGGTTAAAATACCATGGTCGTAAGAACCAATACCATTGCGAACAAAACCTTAAAATCAACCCTTGAATTCAAAAGTGGTGCTACCAATAGCATCCTTTTGGGGGGATTAACATTGCAACATTTTTGAAACCATGGCTTAAAAATTGGCATTGTTAACAAAACCATAAAACCAACCTTGAATATCCACTTCTTAAGGGTTAATTAGTCACTCCAATCACCAAATAATAAATAATGGCATGATTATATCACCCTATAATTTAAAAATTCAACATCTTTTCCAAATATTGTATTTACTTATTAATTTAAAAAATGCATATTGCATTGAATTAAATGCAAACTATTTCATAAAAATATTGTTGCATTATCCATTGTTCAAATTCGATAAGCTAAGAAATATTTATATATTGTTCATAATAAAATTGTATAAACTTAGAAACTTAGAAACTTAGAAATGATTCATAAATTCATAGAAGACCTTATGTAAGTTCGACACTCCCTTAAAGTTTTTTCTGTGAATAAAAGAGAAAATATGTATTACCTTAAGAGCTTCAAAAAAGTACAATGATCCTTGTTGGCCACCTATTCCGCCACAATAGGGAAACCAAAACAAGTGGTTTGCCAAAACATTTGATAATCCTAAGATTTTTTTCATAGTTCATCATGCTAGATGTCATATTACTAACATTGGACGTGTCTGGTTTCATGCACCAGAGCTCATGGCTACCATGGCTGTAGCTATAGGTCATAAAACTTAACAAAACTGAAAAGAGTCGAGTCCTGAAATGTAAACTGAGAGAGAAGCTAGAAATTTGACAAACCTGGATGTCCATTGATGTTGTAGGTGAAGACAAACTTCTGTCAGTAGGTCATGTTATCGCTCAGTTTGTAGTCTAGGTCAAGTAGCTGGAAGGTAAGGATCAAACTGGCGTAACAGGAGCTTCCCCACCCACTGTCACCTCGATGGGGGGCTCTTTCTATTTAGGGTGGCTAAACCCAAGGGAGACGTCCCTGGTAATCTGGGGTTATGAAAGGAAAAGTCTTAAAAGATCAAGGTAAGTTTTCCCTTCACAGATTACCGCCAAGAAGATAGTCAAGAATGAAGAAATACCACAGAAGAAGCACCTGTTTGCGAGACAAGGCAACAATAAAACTAATACGTGCAAATAGTGGTTAATACTTCATTTGTCAATGAATATCAATATTTAATATACATGAGCATGGATAACAGTAATTATTGACGAAGTCAATGATTGCAATGATGACAATGGCTTATAATATTACTTCTCAATAAACACTGGAAACGATATAGCATCAATGTAGATAATCAATCCTTGAATTAACACAACGCATTAGATATCATTAAATGCTCACATGCAAAGGTTTTTGCTTCACTATACTAGAGGTGACGTCAGCCTTGTTCTAGGGTTAGTTTTTATAGACAAAGAGATCAACGTTTTGCAAATAGGCCAATAAAATTTATCAATACATCAATGTCTATCATCAGATGACTAAGCCACAATGTTTCCTATCAACCAAAGGCTCAAATAAGGCATGACGTCATCATTGATCTGGGGTTAGTAGGCGTTAGGGTTAGTTGGGTTTCAAATTTAAGAGTTTTGAAAAGTTGTTTTGGCACCACAAGCTCAGCGTTGGAGAGATGGGCAGATGTAGGGTATTATGGAGTCAAAAGCAAGGACAAGGTTTCGGGAGGATCTAAATCTAAAGACAAAAGAGTTAGGCTCTATGGTGCTGAAATAGCAGGGCCCTAGAATCAAAAACCCTAAGGGAGGGCTCGTTACGGTGTTGTAACCCAGGCCTCATGCTCTCCTCTTTCTTTGGATATTCTTGGCAAAACGATGGCTTCAAGACATAAATAAAGGGTGAAAAGTGTTGCCAAGAGAATGCTAGGCCTAAAAAGTCAAAACCCTAGTTAGTAGATTTAATTAGGCCTAGGATGTCTCCTTTCTTCAACTTATGTTTTAAAGCTAACTCAGAAAGGAGACTGATGTGGCAGCGGCTGAATATATCCTCAGCAATCGTGGCTACAAAAACAAGTTCTCAATCATGGGGACAGCTAGCAAGGACCTACTTGTGTGTGCTTGCTACTTAGGGTTTCAAGATTAAGTAATATGTATCAGTAATAACAAATGCAGAGATTTAACCTGGCCATTTTCAATTAAGAGTTTTTGCAGAAATTCACTTACAAAAACCAAGAAACCATGTAGCAAAAACCCTAGTTGTAAACCTTACAATGAGAGAAACACCATAAATGCCAAGAATAATCCTCTAATAAGAGTTGCGCCTCACTTCAAAACATATACTGAACCAAAAGACTAAATGATCTCACAAAGTGAGTTGTGTTATGTTTAAAATGCGGTCCAACATCCTCTATTTATACCAATCTTATGACCTTTAATTACAAAAATAGGTCATTAAAAACAACCGACAAAGTGACTAACAATATTACATTTTTTTTACATTAAATGCTAAAAATGTCACAATATAGACTCAAAAAGGAAAATCAAGCCCATCGAGGAGGCGTTGGCCCTTTTAGGTAAGCTCAAACATCTGAGGCTAAGCGTTGGCCCTATGAGGCTTCTCCAGCTTTCACGTGCCAAATGACCTAGCACAACGCCACATGCTCCAAAAATCGTCAAGCCTGCCATGGGTGGCATCTTGTCCATCAAAAACCATCACCTCATCTATAGTGGGTGATCCCCCCAAGGTCGGGCTCTGCCAAAGGTGTCACAGTGGAGCGATCTTATATCTTATTAAAGGTTCATCACAACGTTTCTGTCATCCCAGCCGACCATCAGTGGGATCTTGACCATGGAGGTCGAGCTAATCATATCCCCATGGAGGTCTGAGCTAATGATATCCCCATATGTACCTGTCCTTTAGGCATGGTCCTGCACATCAAGCTTCGCCCTCCATGGGCTCCTCTGATCCCTTGAGTCCTGTAATGTCAATCACATTCATCATTAATTTTATCAAACAAATCATAGAAACCCTAACATATCATCTGAGCTCCGTTATTACACACATATCTATACTATACAAAAATTTGAAAAAGAAAGCTGACATAATAACCTATTGGGATAATACCTAAGAAAAGGAAAGTTTCCTCGGAAGATCACTCAAGCCATGCATATACAAAGTGGTATGGTGCAGGATGTAGTCATAGTCAGACCTGGGGGTGGTGTTGTCTGTGGGTGTTTTTGTAGGAGGTGAGTTGTACCGTCATGGATGCACTTTTTTTCCAAAGCCCCTTTATTGCCTTTATTTTTTCATTTATTGTTTTTCTTTCTCTTTTTACCAGGGTCGTTGGGAGGCTGGTGAGGTTGACGGTGGCGGTCATGCCTTTGGTGTCTTCACTTGATGATAAGGGCTGGTGATGGGACCCCTTTCCTTGTGCATGCAGCTAAAGGTCACTACCTGCATGGTGACGGATAGTGGCAATGTCTCTTCTTTGGATGCCTATGAACCTAATGGGTTGGCTGTGATGAGACCTCCCATCCTCTTGGATTAGGTGTTTCTTTATTATTTTCTTGGGTCCCTTTTGTTTCTTATGAGAGGCTTTTTTGCCTTCTCGAGGATCTCTGGTAGAAGCATCTCTAGGTTTTATTTTCTCGGGGATCCCTGGGCGAAGCATCTCTAGGTTTTATTTCTTATGGATTTTATCTTTTACCAGCTGCTTTTACCCCCTGGGCCTTTAGCCCCTTCTTCCCACAGGACAAAGTGTAACCCCAAAGGTCATCCTAATGGTCAGACTAGGGGAATAGGAAGGATGTGTGGGAGATAAGATGTAAAATGATAGAATGGTGGGAGCGGACGATGGATCTGCAAATTCCCTTTGGTGGCTAACCAAAACCCATGAATACAAGCTTGCTAAGTAACCCCATCAATCACCCCAACAATGGTCAAGTGGATTGGTGTAAGATCCAAGCAGTCATCAGAAATGAAAGGAACCTAATGCATATATAAGAAGGTTATAACGATAAAACATGACACATACCATGATACCTTGGACCAATTACCTCATGGAGCAAGAGTCCTCTCTGATGCAAGTCCAAGCCGATGGTGATGGAACCTGTTGCTGCTGACAGGACAATTCTCCCTGTTGCCATTGGTCAGAAGTAATTTGTTGTGAAAATTTCAAGGGCAACAACTGAAAATGACTCTCAGTGTCATAGATGGGATCCAGGTCATAACCAACTATATCCCACCTATGTCTCCCAACATGTATGAACTCATCAATTTTATCAACAATGTCACTATCTATGTCATAACATGCCGGGTTTGAGACATTTGAAAATTCATCCTCCTCGTCCCCTTTATCATAAGGAAAAGCATCATCAAAAACTAGGAGAGGAGGGCAACTTATTGTTTCTTGTTGCACAGGAACTTCAAGGACTTTGATGTTTTCAGCATGTGTCATTGTTTCATCCTCATGGACTACTTATTTATCTTTGATTGCACAACAAGGACCATCAACTCCGTTCAAAGCTTTCTTTTCTCCTTCATTTTCTGAATCAAGGGACAAGGTGTCATTAGCATCTTGAAAAAGAACGCAACTAACCTCATCTTCTTTTTGTTGTGCATGAGAAAAAAGATCTTGGATTGCTTAATCAGAGGGAGGGGAACACATTGATAATTCATCATTTTGCTCAGGTTCCATCTCCTCAACCATGTCTTCAATCATCCCATGTTGAATGATGGTCTGCTTCCCTTCTTCTTGGAAATCATCAGCAAGGTTTTCATGGGAATACAAACTTTCCATAGTAAGAGTACCTGAGGTGAAGAGGTCCTTTATCCCGGATGAGAAGATGTTTTGTTTGATTCCTTTAGCCATGCCATAAGCTTCATTGAGCGTCTTTGGGGCCCTTTTACGGAGGGGCAAACCTAGGTGTGCCAAGATCGCATGGGTATAGAGATGGACAACATACTCTTCTTCGGGACAATGGCTTGCTGAAATTTGATATAGAGTGCCCTCAAACCTACTCTGGAAGTTAAATAAAGTTTCATTCTCAGTTTATTTTATATGCTCAAAATTTTTTAGTAGTACTGAGATGTCTTCTGACTCAATGCCCCATTCTTCAAGAAAGACTTCTTCCAACTGGTTCATAGAGGTGATGCTAGCATTAGGAAGGTTATCATACCACTTCTTAGCATTTCCATGAAGAGTGTTTGAAAAAAGTTTCATCACTACATCTTTAGCATCATCATTGACAGGGTGGAATATCAAGTAAAAATAAAATTCATTCATATGAAAGTCAACTCTTTCCCTATTGTCACCAGTGAATTTAGGGAGCCATCTCTTGGAGATAGGGGGCATTTGTCTTGGGTATCCTGGGATTTTTCTCATGTCTAAAGGTTTATAGCTCCCGGGATCCCATTGTGAAGTCATTGTTGGCTTCATCATCAATGGATTCGCCAGATAGTTTTCCTGTAACTACCAAAGAATAGGGGGAAAAGGTCTTAGTGGAGTCGCTAGGTAAGCTTGTAAAAATGGTCTTTGAGGCAAGGCTTACCAAAATATTTTTCGTTGAGGAAGATTGACTCAGTGTTCCCCGGCAGCGGCGCCAAAATGTTATCGCTCAGTTTGTAGTCTAGGTCAAGTAGCTGGAAGGTAAGGATCAAACTGGTGTAACAGGAGCTTCCCCACCCACTGTCACCTCGATGGGGGGCTCTTTCTATTTAGGGTGGCTAAACCCAAGGGAGACGTCTTTGGTAATCTGGGGTTCTGAAAGGCAAAGGCTTAAAAGATCAAGGTGATTTTTCCCTTCATAGATTACCGCCAAGAAGATAGTCAAGAATGAAGAAATACCACAAAAGAAGCACCTGTTTGTGAGACAAGGAAACAATAAAACTAATATGTGAAAATAGTGGTTAATACTTCATTTGTCAATGACTATTAATATTTAATATACATGAGCATGAATAACAGTAATTATTGACGAAGTCAATGCTTGCAATGATGACAATGGCTTATAATATTACTTCTCAATAAACACTGGAAACGATATAGCATCAATGTAGATAATCAATCCTTGAATTAACACAACGCATTAAATATCATTAAATGATCACATGCAAAGGTTGTTGCGTCACTATACTAGAGGTGACGTCAGCCTTGTTCTAGGGTTAGTTTTTATAGACAAAGAGATCAACATTTTGCAAATAGGCCAATAAAATTTATCAATACATCAATGTCTATCATCAGATGACTAAGCCACAATGTTTCCTATCAACCAAAGGCTCAAATAAGGCATGACGTCATCATTGATCTAGGGTTAGTAGACGTTAGGGTTAGTTAGGGTTTCAAATTTAAGAGTTTTGAAAAAGTTGTTTTGGCACCACAAGCTCAGCGTTGGAGAGATAGACTAGTGCCTTAGGGTATTATGGAGTCAGAAAAAAGGGCAAGGTCTCGGGAGGATCTAAATCTAAATACAAGAGAGTTAGGCTCTATGGTGCTGCAATGGCAGGGCCCTAGAGTCAAAACCCTAAGGGGAGGAGGCTCATTCCGGTGTTTCTTAACCAAGGCCTCTTTCTCCTCCCTCTTTCTTTGGATATTCTTGGCAAAACGGCTAGCTTCAAGACATAAATCTAAGGGTGAAAAGTGTTGCAAGAGCAAGGCCCTTCAAACCCTAAAAGTCAAAACCCTAGGTGTAGATTTAACTAGGCCTAGGACATCTTCTTTCTTCAACTTATGTTTAAAAGCTAACTCAGAAAAAGGGGAACTAGTGTAGCAACGGCTAGGCTATATTCTCCTTAATCAATGGCTAAAACAAGTTCTCAATCATGGGGACATGTAGCAAGGACCTACTTGTGTGCTTGCTACCTAGGGTTTCAAGATTAAGCAATATAATATCAATGTAATAACAAATGCAAGAGATTTAACCTACAACCATTCAATTAAGAAGTTTTGCATGAGAAATACACTTACAAATCATGAAGAGAGCTTATCAAACCCTAGTTGTAAACGTTTCAATGAGAGAAAACACCATAACATGCCAAGAACAATCCTCCACAAGAGTTGTGCCTCACTTCCAAGAGAAATAATACCAAGACAAAAGACTAAAAATGATCTCTCACAAGAGAGTGAGTTGTGTTATGTTTAAAATGAGGTCCAACGTCCTCTATTTATACCAATCTTATGACCTTTAATTACAAAAATAGGTCATTAAAACAACCGACAAGGCTGACTAACAATATTACACTGTTTTTTACATTAAATGCTAAAAATGTCACAATATGAGCTCAAAAAGGAGACGTCAAGCCCCTCTGAGGGAGACATTGGCCCTTTTTGGGTAGGCTCAACATCTAGGAAGCTAAACTTTGGCCCTCTGAGGGCTTCTCCAGGCTTCCACATGTGACAAATGACCCCAACACACTGCCACATGCTCCAAATAACGTCCAACTGCCTCAGGTGACGTCATGTCCATCAAAAGCCAATGCTTTGTCTGCAGTGGGTGATTCCCCAAGGTGTCCTGATGGAACGCCCTTTTGTCTTCTTTGTGCAAAGGCTCATCACAACATTGTCATGTCTCTGCCATCCTAGCAACCATCTGATGGGCTCTTCAGCCCCATGGAGGTCCAAGCTAATCATATCCCCATGCGTACTGGTCCACTGGTACCTGTCCGTCGGGCATGGTCCTGCACATAAAAAACTATGCCCTCCATGGGCTCATCATTCCTTGGGATCATAGCAATTTCAATCACATTTCATCATTAAATTTATCAAATACATGCATGAAACCCCTAACATATCATCTAAGAGCTCAAAGAAATTACACATATCTACTATACAAAGCTGAAGAAACCGACAGAATAACCTATTGGGCTAATACCCACAAGAAAAGGAAAGTTTCCTCAGAGGATCATTCAAGCCATGCATATGAAGTGGTATGGTCTGGGGATGTCCATTCATAGTAAGACAAAGGGTAGTTGTTGTCTGTGGGTGCCTCTATAGGAGGTGAGTTGTACCCGTCATGGATGCACTTTTTCCAAGCCCCTTTATTGCCTTTATTTTTTCATTTATTGCTTTTCTTTCTTTTTTACTTCAAGGTCTGACCAGAGGACACTGCCTTGGGGTGGTGACCAGAGCTGACAGTGTTACCCACTGGTATCTTCATAGAAATGATAAGGCTGGCTCGTGATGAGACCCCCTTTCCCTTGGCCATGCAACCAAAGGTCACTTCCCTGGCGTGGTGACCAGATAGTGGTAATGTCATACTGTTGGATACCTATGACCTAATGGGTCAGCTCATGATGAGACCTCCCATCCTCTTGGTTAGGTCTTGCTTTATTATTTTTCTTAGGGTCCCTTTAGTTTCTTATCAAGAGGCTTTTTATTTCCTTCTCGGGGATCCCTGGGTGAAGCATCTCTAGGTTTTATTTCTTATGGATTTTATCTTTTACCAACTGCTTTTACCCCCTGGGCCTTTAGCCCCTTCTTCCCACAGGACAAAGTGTAACCCCAAAGGTCATCCTAATGGCTGGACTAGGAGAATAGGAAGGATGTGTGGGAGATAAGATGTAAAATGATAGAATGGTGGGAGCGGACGTTGGCTCTACAAATCCCGTTTGGTGGCTAACCAAAACCCATGAATACAAGCTTGCTAAGTCACCCCATCAATCACCCCAACAATGGTCAAGTGGATTAGTGTAAGATCCA
>SNQJ01S0120803.1:13251-23682 GCA_010110895.2 Picea sitchensis
ATGCTCAGGTCAATCCTGCTCTCGGTACTTCATGTCTAGGACCTGTGGGCCTCGAGACACGATCTCCTAGTTATCCCTAGATATTGGGGATAACAGGTCAGACAACACATTTTCTCTAGAGGATCTAACAAGGCATCGAACAGGAGGTCCATGCGCCAACTAAGAGTGCATTGATTCTGAGTTTTCTCCTCCTGGATTCTCTGCATGTCAAATATTAATTGTAGGTGGTCGTACGAAAGGCGATGAGGGTTGGGCATAGTCTGCTCGATTTTCCCCTCCGCTTCCACTATGTCCATATCGAAAGATGCATCCACTTTTTCTTCCGCTTCCTCGTCTAGCCTAGGGATAGAGATATTGACAATCCAATCTACCAGCCAACTGGGGGGAATTTATTCTTCCACCATGCAACTTCCATGCTCCATAGGCCGGGCCTGGGGTCTGGTGATGATACTGAGCTCGAGCGGGGCATTCAAGGGATGTTGCACAGGAGGATGAATTTATTCTTCCACCAGGAAACTTCCCATGCCATGCATATTTTCATAAGGGGAAGGTGGAAAGTTTTGGGCATGAGGGGAGGGAGGGGGAGTTTTGGTCCAATTCTAGCCTCTTCCAGGGGAGCCAGTCGGAGGGAGGGGCTACGAAGGGTTAAGGAGGCTGCACCTTGCAATGAAACTATAATATAGTGGCCCTCTTTTGCGATTTCCATGCTCTATGGGCATGATTGAAGGATAACACTAAATACAGGGAAACATAGGCAAATTCCAATCTAATAGAGTTACGTAGGTGAAAAGGAGAATGAGAGAGGTGACCAATAGAGGGAGGGAGGTGACAGGAGGAGGTTCACTGCAAGAATGGATAGGAGGTTGAGAGAACTAGAGAAGCAATAGAGCTTGGTGAATGACAAAATTCCCCAGATCTCTTACCTTTATATCGATCGATTGAATGCTGGTGGGGGGCGCCATGAAAGCTGAAGTGACATTAGCCTGAGGACGAGTACCCACCGCAGAGCTCCATAGCTAGTTTGCATGCATATCCATTAAGTTTTCAGAGGAAGAGTAATGCACTACCATAAGTGCAATGGTAAGGCTAGTCATTCAAATGGTGTGGGGATGAGAGAGGTGGTTGGGGTTAATAACTCCCCAGGCTGCTAGCATGCCACCTCTCTCACTATTTCCAAATGTCACCCTATATGGGGGACACTCCCTTAAAGTTACCATACCAACATCATATCAATAAAAAAATATATAAAATTTTGATAGAATTATTAAAACTCATTTATGGATTCTAAGACACCATCATAATCTACATTATCCTCAAATGAATGATTGGATGAAGGTCTGAATGAACTATATTCTTCTCTATTATCAATAAGTGCACTGTTCAAGTTTTCATGTACTACAAACATTTCATATGTCATAATCCTTTTGGATATATGACTAGGTTCACCAGACGCGCATCTTGCAAACATTTCTTATGCCAACAATGTCTTAATGATCTTTGTAGTCCTATAAAGAAAAGTGTTTCTATTCAAATACAAGTCATAAGAAAGTATGTTAACATCTTGTAATTTTAAGAGGTTAATGTGAAATTGATTTATTTTTTGATCCTTTCTTATTTTTCTTTCTTATGATATGTTTCTTGACTACCATCGATGGCTTGTATGCACCATTTATTGAGTGTGTATATATTTCATACCAACTTATTGACCTTTATAACTTTCCCAATATAAAACTAAAACTACAATGATGTAAACCTCCTTAATATCTTACTCCCATTCCCTTTGAAGGTCTTCCATGGATTCACATTGTGCATGTGATCTTCTAGACACAATATACATCTCTCTTGCCTTTGGTCATGAAGACTCGATAACACCTTGAGATTCATGTTGTTTAAAAACATTTATTTCCTCATGTTCAATGGGCGTACTTCATGGCCAACTAAATGGACTCTTCAAAAATATATTTCAATTTGTTGAGATTGAAATTATGACTCTTACATCATTGAAAAGACTCCCAACAAACATATTTTTCAACATCAAATTACTCATATTTATCTTTAATTGAATTTTGTCGTCAAAACATTCAGAATAATGTACATCTCTATAATGTCTTTCTGCATTATGGATTTCAATAGCTAATTGAAATAAAAATAATTTTGATACCTTTGATGATTTGGGATGAACTTCAAAAATGACAAACCAGATGAGGGCCCCCATTTTACACTAGTTGATATTTCTTGCTCCATATAATCATTTTCCCATTAATATTTTTATACATAATTGATGTTGGAAGATAATGTCATTGAGTTGTTCAATGCACTTTTTTCACCATGTGATCCCTGAATAAATCTTCGCATATGAATAGTTTCTTCCAATGTATGAAAAATAGGCTTTGGATAGTATGCTTTCTTAATAGTTTTTGTAATATCCCCAGGTAGAACCCCAATTGTAATTATGAATTATAAACATGTTTGATAAGCTGGTGTGCCAAGTTATAATAAGCTAGAGGGATTATGTGTTTATTAGGTCGGAGAGCCTAGAAGCTAAGGCCATTAAGCCTGATTTTGTGTATGTAAATACTCACATCATTAATATAATTACATCGTTGTGTGTAGACCAACCACGAAGAAAGAGTTATGAGGGAAAAAGCTCCACTAGGTAGGGAAATGGAAGGGGCTAAGAGTCTAGGAAAAGCGGCTAAGTTATAGGTCTTACCTCTAAGGGAATAGTATTATATTATTATTTCCTAGAGGCTAAGGTTTGGACATAACCTGTGTTGTCCTAGGTTCCTATGGGAAGGGAACAAATGTTAAGTGGAGCTCATGTAGTTTCAAGAAGACATGTTTCAACCTAGGTGCATGCAGTTTTAGGTGGGAAAGTCAGTTTGTTGGGATCCCCTCACCATGGTGGGAAGACTCCCCACACTTGCACGCAAGAAGACAGAGAGAGCCTTCACACAACCAACCTTTGTTTCCTCATTTTTTTGACCTCTAGAACCTTTNAGCACAACATGACTGAATAGTGCCTGAGCTAGATCACACCTTAGCCATTTGTTGTATCTACCCATGTCTTCTCTGGCCTGGTGTGGCTTGATGTCATTACCAGAGCCCATACCCGATTTTTCTGTTGTGGTTAGCCTCTGGACTTAGGATTTGGATATAAGAAGAAGGTTGTCAGGTCTATGAGCAACTCTCTCTAGGTGAGAGAGTGTGCTAAGGAAGTGATCTCTCCTGGAGGAAGTCCAACAACAACTACAAAGATCTAAGAATTCTTGATCTAGCCTATTGTTGAAGCCCTGAAAAGGGAGGTGTAGCAGCCGATGGACTGTGTGGTAGTGAAGGTGTACACTTTTGGGGTGGAACAAGAATGTGGGGAATGAGAGTCTGTGAGTTGTGGGTGTAAATGACTCCTTCGAGGAATTAATTCCTGTTGAACCATGTGATTTCCCTGTCGACCTTGCCTACCCTAAGAATCCCTTTCCCGGTGGAGTTTAGTCCTAGCTCGGGGGTGACCCACTGATGAGAGTGATGAGAACTTTGGTCTATGGTTGTGAGGTTCTTAGAAGGTCTGCACACAATTAGTGGTCTTCTATTAAAATATAAGTGCCACTTCTATGTTAATTTACATGTTGTGTAATTGTACATGTGATATAATTGATGAGTAATGCCTGGATATATTGTATATGTTGTATGTGTAGGCCTACTGTTATTTCCGCATTAATATGTGTATTATTAGAATATGTCATCTGTATATGTTTATATATAGGTAGATAATAATTGTCATTTCTATTTTTATATGGATGTGTATGATGTTTCCGAAAGTATCTATGTGTGGCATAGCCCAGTAGATTAAGGCTGGGGATATCACAAAATTGTATCAGAGCATGGAAGTTTCTTTTGGTGGCATGACCCAGCCTATTGGTCTATGGTCGGGGATGTAGCAAAGATACAATTTATTAGGTAGCGTTACACGAAAAAAGTTTGATGGTTGGGGATGGTTACAAATTGGTATCAGATCCATGGTTTCAACACTGAGCCTGGATGGGCTAGGAAAGTGGAAGTTGAAGAAAAGGTTTCGGAAAGGAATTGTTGTCGAAATGGACAAAATCAAAGTTCAGAGCCCAGTTTTCGACACTGAGCTTGAATGGGGCCGTATAAGTGGTCATGGAATCAAAATCTCAGAGACAATTGTTGTCCAGAGGGACACAATTTGAATTTCAGAGCATCCCATAGTGCCAAGAGAACATCTTGGATATGTTTGGAAGCTCAAAAGGTATAGAAGTTCAAGAAAGATAGTAGAGAAAAGAGACTGTAGTAACTGTGGGTTTGGAACCACAAGTTTTTAAGTTGGGTCGTAATATCTATGCAGGGGAAAGGCCAATGTTTTCCAACCGTCAGATCTGGAAAAAGGTGCATGAGAGTTAACCTCCAAAGTCCTTAGGACTTCGTGACTTCGATGAAGTTTATGAGTTAGAGATCCAAAGGGGTTGAAGCGTCGAATCTCCAAAGTCCTAGAGTGGATCTACACCGTAGATCTGGGGAGAAGTGCTTGACTGTTGGATCGGTTGAAGACAAATCATAACGTTAGATCAAGCCAAGAGCAAGACGTAAGGCGTAGCGGTAAAAAACAGATCTCAGCCATCATATATCCACGCAAGTGATTGTGATCCGTAGATCTTACAACATTTCGGGAGTTCTACTTTCGAGATAAACAAAGTATGCTAAGGTGAAAACTCTTGAAGTCTCAAAGTCTATAGTTAATCCAGATCATTTATCAAAAAGGGGCACGTGTCAGCAAATCAATGTATTTGGAGTTCGACGTTCTGGAGAAACAAAGTATTCTAAGGTGAAAACTCTCGAAGTCTCGAAGTCTGTAGTTAATCTAGATCATTGATAAAAAAGGGGCACGTGTTGGAAGATCAACGTATTTGAGAGTTCAATGGTCGGGAGAAACAAAATATGATAAGGAGAAAAATCCCAAAGGCCCGAAGTTCGGAGTTGATCCAGACCATCCATCAAAAGGGTTGTGTGTCAGAAGATCAGCTTGTTCGGGAGTTTGACGTTCAGGAGAATTGGAGTGTGCTAGTGTGAAAAGTACCGAAGCCTGAAGTCTCAAAGCCAAAGAACATAAGTGTCCTGGCATGATGACATCACCAGTGGTGATGTGGAACCTACCTAGGAATGCCACGTGCCACCACCTTAATTGTTGACAGTTGTACCATGTGGACCCTGGAAAGTAAAGAAGTTTAGGAGTTCGACGTTCGGGAGCATTGGAGTGTGAAAGTGTAAAATATTTCGAAGCCCGAAATCTTGAAGTGACATGGAAACATGGGATGTGTGTCACATGTCAGAGAGTTAAGAACCTTTGGAATATAGAAACACCAGTTAGAATGTGACATGTGTCATTCGTCATATTGGGCCATGTGTCCACTTCTAGTATTTCGCCACATGTCACTCTTCTTGAGAATGGTTGGTGGGGCTTTTGATGGTCACAGAGGACACATGGTGTCATATCCCAAGGTCTGAAGACTTGACACTCCAAAAGAAATGGTTCGTAATGGAATGAGAGGAAGAAATCCCTGAAGTTTCATAGCGTCGAAGTAATGTAACGGGATGACGTCCCAGGGGTGACATGGAAGTATTCATAGATTCACAGTTTGGGAGTTTTGGGGTGTGCAAATGTGACTTCCTCCGAAGTACCGGAACCTTGAAGCTCCGAAGCACTGAAGACCGGAGGGCCACAGTTAATCTTGACTATTGATCAATAAATGACACTTGGCAACAGATGCTGCAGTCTAGAGACTTGACACTCTAGAAATATTGAGAGTATGGACAATTATGAAACCCCGAAGCCCAGAGTTACGTAATAAATATCAGTCGTTGGATGATAGGAAGCCGAGGACTATTTATCCACCCGACTTCACGATTTCACCAATGCAACACTCTGGGATATTTTTTGTGATTTTCTTTGGAAACCGCCAAAGCCTGGAGTCCCAGAGTTCTTGTCCACTGTAGATATGATTAGAGAATGTGGACCGTAGATCCACTTTCCTTCATGAATTCACTAGTTCAATGTTCTGTGATGTTTGTGATGTGTGGAAATGGAAACCTCTGAAGTTACGGAGCCACAAGGTCCCGAAGCTCTAGATAAGCGCCTATCAAACTGGCGCTTGGTCACAACTGATGGTCACATGAGAATGGGGGACACATAAAGAGGGCTAGTGCCGAGAAATTATGTTTTTTAGAACATATAAAGGATTATATATAGATCCCATGGGGTCCATGATTGAACATACCTGTATCGAAAGATGTAAAGAAGGCATGTAAACATGAAGAGAGGATCCAACAAGGATCAAGGTCCAATTCGACTCTGTGAAATACAAATATTTTTACAAAGATCAACTTCCAGAAAGCACCATTGTGCAAACAATTATAACTTTCTGCTCAGGATTTTGAATTGAGCATGGAGGCAATCATTGGAAAGGTCTTGGAAATATGATTCCAGGTATTCATCCATCTGGGATACATGATAATGCATGAACCATAAGTTTATATGGAGATGCAAAGAATGGGGATAAGAAAGGAAGGTTTTATGGAATATGAAAGAGTTTGGAGATAAGATGTGACATCTCCAAGGATCATTCCTGCAGTTGGAGATAGAAACTCCATTATTTCTATCAGAATGCGTAGTGGAAGCATGGACTGAAGGTCATCAAATATGGAATGACATAAATTGAATATGAATGTCATAAGGATAAATCAAATTTCTTCAAGAAATAAGTTGGTGTTAACTAACCAAGGTTACTCAGAGAACATGACTGGAATTATAATTCATTCATGCAGGAGTTGGATCAAAGGAATACAAATAATAATGGAATGATGAAAATTAATATCAGCATAATATGTGGTTGCAATTATGCAAGGTACACAAGGAAGGACTCCTGGATGGAGTCAAGTCCATGAACATCCTAAGATAATGGAAGAAGAATTCATGAGGTAGATATCAAGTCAAGAATAATTTAAAAGTGAAATGATTTCTAAAGAGAAAACAAAAGTAACCAGGTAGAAGAAAATGGTTCTATGCATGCCTTTGAATATAGAGGAGGTGGTGCTAGACAATAATCCATCTTAAGTGACATAGAGCCATGAATGGAAACCAAGAGGTTGTAGGTATCACTTGAAGCTATGTTGGTAAGGTAAAATATGTACTTTTAGTTAATTCAATGCATATAACAAAGGAGGCATATGTGCATCCTTACAGTATGCTAGATATTGGATAGGCAAGTCAAGTTTGAGGTTAGTTGGAAAACAGAAGAGAAGAGTACAAGAGAACCTCAAGTACTAAAGTATTCAGTCAGGAAAGGGATGAAGGAGTTCAATGTCGAAGAGTAACTAGATATTGAAGACCTAAAGTCTATAAGAAAACATATTTGGAATTATAATTCATCCAAATATGAGTTAGGATAGTAGGATCTAGGGAATAAATGAAAGTTGAAGGTTAATATCAGTTGGGTATTGGATGTAAATGAAAAGGGAAACCAAGGGTGATTGGCTAGAAAGTGCTCAGGACATAAATAATCACGTACAGTGGCTACAATGAGAGCACAAGAAGATTTAGGAATCTGGGAAGTATTAAAGACTTCTGGGATCAACAAGGAAAAGTTTTATAGGGAGAAAGAAATTTCTGCAATTTCTATGGCAACAAGTATGTTATGGCTTGTTGGGGAAGCTAAAGAAAAAATTCTTTCATGTTTGCAAAGTGTTGTTAATGATGTTGATGCATATGGAAGGAAGGAACAAAAAGTTGAAGTGTTGGTTATAAGTTTGATAAAAGAAGCATGAAATCTTCTACTATCATTAGCTAATCAGGTAACATCAAATTCATTTAATGAAAGCTATGCAGGGAAGTATTCTGTTTTGAAATTATATTACATAATTTCCAAAGGGAAATTCACGTAAAGATTTTTCCCAATTGAATTTTTATGATACACTATATGTGGTAAAGGGTAGAGGCCAGTCATAGTTATCAAATCTTTTTAACTTTTGAATGCACACACTGACATAGTATAATGTCATGTTAATTTGGTTATGAGGTAATAACCAAAGAAATAAAAGATAAGAACTTGTTATAGGAATGAATGCTAGTAAATCTAGTCATGTATGAGATTAGGACAAGGTATGATACGAAAAAGTATGGATATGGGAAGGCTATGAACCACAAAGGTACTAAAATCTTCCCACCTTTAAATAAAACTTGGACTGCAACCTTTTTGCTAACACTAATGAACAACACAAAATTATATTCTTGGTGTAGTGTTCGGGTCGAAAAGGAAGGCATCCAATTAATTGGGAAAACAATACGAAGTGTGTGGGAAATGTGTCAGGACATTGGTCAGAATTCCAACTTATGTATGGTGAGATACATGACTGAGATAAAGGGCATTATGTGATTCAATGCAAGATGCATTGAATAAATATGCATTGAGAATTATGCTCATGCATAGTAAGTGATAGAATTGTATAATTGAATGCATTTGTTGAATGTTTTTTGTAAGTACATGCATATATATTATTTCATGGAAATAATTGTTACTAGCAATTGTAATGTTGTTAACTCATGAATTTAAGGACATTTCAGGAGTTGTTAGATATTGCAACATAAAAGTTGCAAGTCAAGTAGTCACGTAAGTATTGACTACAGAAAAAATTTCTGTTCAAAAAAAAAGAAAAAAAAGAGAAGTAATGAACTTACAGATATTAATTATGAACATGCATATGCATAGAATGAGTAGTCATTCTATTTTATTAAAGTGTTTGGTAATTATGATTGAATTTCTAGGTGTAGGAAATTCTAAGATCACTACATATGGTTTTGTAGATATTACAATTGAATTATGATGTACATGAAATACTGACAATTGTTGGTTGTATGCAAGAGGAAGCATTGCAGGAAAAATAGTATGCAGTTTAGTTCTTATGGAAAACCACAAGGAAGGCTGCACTCTTCATATGGAAACAAACAAGAAGAATTATGAAATAGATTCTCATGTTTTGGGGAAAAGTTGAATTCCCTTTTGAACTAAGTTTGAGTTCCTAAATGAATTCGTTTATGTTCTCTCATGATAATTGCACGTGGGTGATGCAGATGAGATGATATTGATTAAAGTTAGAATGTTGACTACAAAGAGTAGCTCGGGGAAGATGCTAATTGGAGACAACAAATATTTCCCTGTGGATCTTCGGTGGATTTGGTTGTGTGTACACTTCTCCTTGGGTTGCCTTGGAGAAGGCTGGAGCCCTGGAGGGAGAAGTGTGGGGACAACTTCCCCGGTATGAGGCCTAGACGGTAACTAGAAACCTATGAGGGTAGTTGGAACTTCTGGAGCCATATTCATCTGAGACTTCCTTTCCAGCCTATGCTGGAGCCCTAGAAGGAAGGTGCACACTACCTTGGGTCGTACATGCATGTGGGGAATGAGAGACCATTGGTTGGAGTGCTATTGAGGTTTGGTACCTTGGCCTAGACCATGTTGATATGGATTGTGGACTGTGGCTATCTTGGGAAGCCATTTACCTGATGGATTCATAGCCCTGCTCAGGGGTGGAAGGTCTTCTAAATCAAAAGATAAGTATCAATTCTTTATTCATTATATGTTGCGTATCTTGTATAAAGGTTATAATGTTATTAGAATTTCCTGTATATATATTGCATGTATGTTCTAATGTTCCTTACGAATGAATAAGTGTATGAGAAGAGTGTTTATGTCTGTGGAGTCATAGCCCCTTCTAAAAGTTTATCGACAGTGATATCTAAGGCTGGGAGGAACGTCATGGATCTACAACCAGTCGGTGCTTTCAATGAGGTTTAACTGAAGCATGAAATAAGGAACAATGAGCTGAATTATTTCCTAAAGAAGCTCCATGGAACAGAGAAATTGAATTTCAACTACAGTATGAATGCTCGAATTGGTGCTCGAATGTAGAGCACCAGGTGGATAACAGGCTTCCAATAGCTAAAGCTTGGATATTTTTGAATAATTTTTGAATTGTATATGTATAAACAAGTTGCACTGAGGACAACACAAAAATAAGGGGAGGGGATTGTAATATTCCCAGGTAGAAACCCAATTGTAATTATGAATTGTAAACATGTTTGATAGGATGGTGAGTGATTTATATTTAGCTAGAAGGCTTATGTGTTTATTAGGCTGGAGATCCTAGATGTTAAGGCCATTAAGCCTGATTTTGTATATGTAAATACTCACATCATTAATATAATTACATCGCCGCGTGTAGACTGACCACGAAGAAAGAGTTATGGGGGACTAAGCTCCACTAGGTAGGGAAAGGGAAGGGGCTAAGCTAGAGGGCTTACCTCTAAGGGAATAATATTATATTATTATTTCCTAGAGGCTAAGGTTTGGACATAACCTA